>RDPX01000227.1:473742-494429 GCA_003991215.1 Morbakka virulenta
AACATCAGAAGCAACAGTAAATGTTTTAGTTTACCTCTTAACAACGTTCAGCGAATTTACCAAAAAGAAAAAAGCCCACCATTTCTGGCCTAATCTTTTAGGCGAAATAGCACTGGTTTGCACTTACATGCATCATCCTGTGGTTGTGCATAATTTCCAACTTCTTGAAAGCTTACATTACCAAGATGTAAAATCCCTGCTACAATTTGTAAAACACTGCCTTGGACTTCTTCCTCCATTCCCATAACATACATGGCATTCTAAAAAGACCCAACAATGTTGATGTGAGACAAATATTAAACAACAGAAACCTACTATTTCGGCTTCCCTTATCCGCAGTACTGCATACTGCTATATGTGCCCAACCCACTACCGTCTTTTCTGTTGGTCAGAGGAAAGTATTGTTTGTTTCCTTTTGTTCTTCCTTTATTTTTACTTTCTATTTGCCAATTTGCACTCTGTTCTCGTCATTGCCTGCGCTATCCACTGACCTTTTGTACTGTAAAGACCGATTTTATACATTGCTTGGATTTATGCCATGGCGCTGAATCAGAAACATAATGACGAACTAACACAATCGTAAAGTGTAGTTGTAGTGCTATTAGCCTTTTTATTACACTACTGAAACAAACTTTGTCTATTGGCTTTTCAGGAAGGAGAAAATCTGAATTTTGTCTCAAACGCAGCGTAAATATCTTGCACTGCATTTATCAGATAACTGTCATTTGTAAAGCAATAATGCAATGTGCTTACTACCCCTTAATATCCCTACGAAACTGGACCTATTGTTCTTGTGCTTGTCCACTAATTAACATACCCTTGTAGTATTGTCAAATTCATGAAGCACTCTTTACGAGTGTTATCCATACACACACACGTACACACGTACGTACACACGTACACACACACGTACACACAAACATATATATAGGTTTTAACGTCATTTTTACAAGTGATTGGGCTCCGACAACGCCCTTCAGAGGGGCCTGATTTTGGCAAAGTGGAATTTCTTAGGTGGATACCCTTCCCGACGCCAAACAATGGCCTTTTCTTTTATAAAGTTCTAAGTCCTAAAGTTCCAAAGTCTTTTCAACCCCTCGGGGAATCGAACTTGGAACCTCTTGGTTACTGTGCAACTGCATTTAAGCCTCCTTATATATTATATTGTTGGCTGGTATGCAATATGCAATGTCTCTGGTTAGGAAGGAAGAAGACGCTCGGCGAGGACTGACTTCTACATAGTGACACATTATTAAAAGCAATAAATATTGTTAGGGTATCGGATAAAAAGTAACGATGAACTAATCAGATGAATAAGTGTGTCAAAGAAAACTTACTCAAACGCGAGCTTCGTCAGCTCCGAGGGTATGGCTGGAACAAACCTCAGTGAAAATTACTGGCCTGGAAGTGAGCACATTTCTACAAAAACGACAGTATTGCGTCGTCTTTCGAATGTACAAGACGTCAACAGAGAGATGTAAACGCTCTAATTAAATTCTAGAAAGGGCATGAAAGATCTCTAGAAGGGCTTTTCAAATGCCATTCAGTAAATAAACAAAACTACTTACTCTGGTATCCTTATACTCTTTACTGTCATCTGTTCCATCAACAGTGTAGCATCCACTTTGATTTAAGTAATAGTAATAATCTGCGCTGGCCAGTCCCAATTGCTCTGTTGGAAAAACATATTGAGTATCGGTCAAAGAAGAAATGAAGCAAGAAGACAGGAAGTAACACAGGTTCCTGTGACTTGTTGTATAAACAGTATCACGGCAAGCCACTCAGCCACTCAGTCCTCGCATAGCCAAGTTCGGGCCCAAGGGTATTCCAAAAATTCAGTAACAGTTCCTCTTGCCTTGAATAACCACTGTTTCATACTAGCATCCAGGAAGAAAAGCATGCATGCCACACAAGCATAAAAAATTTCTTAAAAGTATCTGTTTATTAACTCCTTATTCCTTCCGCGCACAGGCCTTTTTTACCCTAATCCACTGTGACCTACATTAAAATGGCAAATTGATTACTTTCTTTCCGGGCCTCAGATTAGCAATCACTCGTTTCAACAGAGATTCCTTTAACAAAAGCAATGACAATGTTGTGATCTTTTTTACGCGCAAACAATACGGCTAGTACCCTTGCTTATCATATATTTATTTCTCTTTCCTAAAAAATTTCTGATTCTATTTAGTGATTATTTTGAGGTATTAATTAGTCAACGATCACCACCATCAGAATATCATGGCAAAATGGTATACTATCTTTGCTACAGATGGTCTTTTTCGGCCAAAAATAACACGTTTGGGCCAATAGCAAGAAGGATAATTTATGAATATAACCTTGAATAACAATATCAACTGCTGATTACTACTGCCACAAGTAATATACTACCGTAATACTCCGGCAATCTTTTAATTATTAGTATGCATTTTACATAAAAGATTGAATATCTAGTGCAGGCACTTAGTTGGGTCATATTGTTTGTATAACGGGAATACCACAAATTAAAAAAAAAATAGATATAAAAGTAAAATATGTCTTCTTCGGAGAGGAGTTTCCACCTTCACATATCATGTTTTAATGGATACAGATGTTAGAATGATGGAATTCCAAAATTCATTGCGCTTCTTAAACCACGCCAATCGGCAAACGTCATTTGATACTACACCATGTATATTTCTAAAACAAGATTAAAAGACAACAAATACTCGTATCTCGTGTCACTTATCACCTCGAAAGTGTAGCTCATCGGCTCGACAAGGAGTTTTGTAAAGTGAAAAGAGAATAAGTACTATTATTAGTATTACATAATTAGTATTAGTATCAATGCCATCATATACACAATAACTCCCCTAAACATATGGATTTTTTGCGGAAACGCATAAACACCTCTTTCGGGAGGATATCGGGGGCTTATCCCACCTGTTCTTTCCTTTAAATTTTTTGCACCTGATGAATGACGTCTTTTTAACTTGTTTCATACAGGCTATGATCAACCCATTGCCTTCTCTATTGTTTCCTAACTCTGGGCCCTACCTTTCTCTTTAAAAACAAATTTCTTTAACTGGATTGAACCAAACAATTTCAAAATGTCTAATATCTGTGACAAAAGCCCCGTCCTCTTTGGTGTCCAGTTGCTTGTAAAAAATAAAACATTTTGTTTTTACTTTCGTTAAAGCTGCAAAGAACTTTGCTTTTTCGTTAACCACAGCAATTTCATATGGCAAGAAGCAATATCATGCTTTTATTATTTTCTGGTGCCAGCAAAATATTTTCAAAATGATTTTACATGGGCTCCTAACATAAAGTGATCAACACTCAAATAGACTAATGACTGTGTGAATGTTACGTGTTAGCCATTTAATTAGTTAAAAATATAAGCATTTTTCGGTGCTGGTAGCTTATTTAAGAATGGTAGCGAGTGGATTAAATATTGTCAAACTTTCACTCCATTTCCTTTGAAAAAAACTGCCACCATTATAAATTCCCAATATAATGAAGGTTCAAACAAATTTACTATATACATTAAAAATTGATACCTTTATCTTCAGAAGGTGCTCCTGACAAAAGCTGATAAAATATATGAAAACTCCTCTCGTCTGGGTTTTGAGTAACTACTCTTGACTATAGCAGAAAGAATGACACATCAAAATGTAATGTAATTAATGCAATGTAATGTAAAGTAATGTAGAACACTACACTATGCTATATCAGAATAGAATATATAATAAATACCATGATGGTCAAGGGCTGCCCTCGAAACCTACCCAAAGAACCAGAGGCAACAAAGTTCCGCAGTAGATTGTTAGGTTTGTGACAATACTTCTTCAAACTTTCTGTGCTCTTATTACGGAAATGGCTAAAGTTATGCAATTCCAGATTCCTTTTTTGGCTTGATTAAAGAAGGCCAGAAACTCTTATTATTTTAATACTGACACTTCCTGGGTCCCAAAAACCCAGAACCTTCTTGGATACAGCCACTTTAAAGGTTAGCAAGGTGAGAGGAGATGCAAGGCGATGCAATGATTGTAAATTATTTGTCAGGCTACCGAAGTATTCAAACATTGGCATGATGATTACAACCTATTGTAAATCACATCAATTATAATTTCATCAATTCACTGTGATTAAGATTTACATTGGGGTCTTGAACTGACAGAACTAACAAGTGAAAGGACTAAACACCTACGCCTTAAAAATATTATTTCTCGGAGGTAGGTTATGAGGACATTAAAATGAAACATACACAGTAATCCAAGGAATGAACATAGCAAACAGTAACCAGTGAGTACAAAACGCAAGGTCATGAACACAGCAAATACATAACTGAACCCTCATTAAACAGATAGTAGAGGAGTATTTTACAGTTGCTTGGACACTAGTATCCAAAATATTTTTTTAATGATGAGATAAAAAACCTTTACAAATATTGGTATGTTACAATAAAAATTAGAAGTTTAATAAAGAAAGAACTCCAGTTACCTTTTCAAGTAGGAAATTAGATATCCTTCCACCTTCTGGCTGGCCTCCTTTACTAAACTGGATTTCAACATATTTACCCTATCATGAGAAAGTTAGGAAATTTGCGAAATAAATAGCAATTCAACATATATGTAATAAAGAAGGTATGCAAATGACTGACAGTAACGAGTAAAACTATTAATAACAACACTTTTATTTACAAGTAAACCTTATGCCAATTACTAGAAAGAGAAGGCCATCAGAGAACAATGACGTGGGTACTACTTTTTTTGAAAAGGTTACAAAAAGTGGCAACAAATTGCTCCCCCCCCCCCCAAAAAAAAATAACAACAAAACAATGCAAGGTAAATAAAAATTTAATGTTGTTTTTTAATGTTTTTTTAGGCTAAATAACACCTTAACACCTAAAAAACACCTAAATAACACATTAAGGCTTGAAGGTCGGAAAGTATTTGACCCTAAGTCCTTGAAATAATCGAGGAAACATTTAGTGAACAGTTTGTTTTAATAGGCTGACGAACAGCTACGATGAACAGGTTGAGCATAGCCTCGAGATACCATCTGAATAAAAAATATTAGTAGCGGTGAATCTTGTATCACATCAACGGGGATATATGCTCTTAGCCTTCTTTAGTCTTCGTACCTCTTTCTCTTAATTAAAATTATATTTCAATATTTCTGATAAAAGTACATAACTCAGAGTTTCCTGCTCACGCACTCATCAGATGTACACATCTGATGAATGCGTGTGTGCATCTGATGAATGCGTGAGCAAGAAACTCAGAGTTATGTACTGCTATCAGAAATATTGAAATATAATTTTAACTTAGATTGGCTCTATTTTAGTAAATATTGAGCACACTGCAATTATATTTGTTCACCTGTTGATGGGATGTACCTCTTTCTCTCTAACAAAAAAAAAGTTATATTTCAAGTGCTAAAAAAATTACCAAGTTTGCCACATGAAACGCGAGGTCATTTTATTTATGTGGTTAACTTGCCCAGCTACCTCAAGAGTTTAAAAATTACCAATTGCGAATTCTTGAGGTACGTGAGATGAAATGGTCAGCCAGTGACAGATATAAAACGATGTTTTGAAATTATAATATGGAAATAATGAGGTGGATAACAGAGGGGTAGCTATAGTCTTGAATAAAGAAGCACCAAAGGCCTAATTGAATGGACTTCAGTCATTAAATTTACAACCTCCGCTCGTTTTCAACAAAGGCATATAAAACCCACAATTTTCCGGGTATATGCCCCAACGAAAGATGCTACTGACAGACAAGAGTGCTCTTATGAGCCTAGCAACGCAAAATACGTTGCCATGACACAAGGCTATTAACTGGTGATTCAAATGCCCGAATATGCAGTAAAAAACAAGGTTTTCAACAAACCATCGGGCTTCATAAAGCAGGTTGAATCACGACTGATAATGGTAAGCGATTAGTTGTGCTTTTATTATGTGATGTCTTTGCGCCAGTAATACCCACTTTCCCACAAATAAAACGATAAAAGGCACGAAGAATTCCAATTAGTAATGTTCAATTAATGAAATCGACTTCATTTGCATTAGTAAACAGCGAAAAAGTACCATCTAAGATGTTACAGCATGACGTCGTGGAAACACTGATTCTGACGAACACTTTGTCATGGCTACCTTGATGCTTCGATTTCAAAACTGAAGAGAACGGACAGAATTAAACCCTTCGATGCGAAATTTGCTCTACTCCAATAATCAATCAATAATATAAAGGGCTATTGACATTATTCAAGACTGCTATAGCTGAACATGGACACTGGAAGGCATGAAAATGGACACTGGAAGGGATAAAAAATAAAGCAATAGAAAAAAGAGGGAACTTGGGATCAGAAGAGAGACGAAAGACATAAACGAAATAATGTAAAGACAGCCGGGGAAATAAAGCAGACATGAGCTGAGTATCACTACGAAGACTGAGAAGTGAAGAGGGGCAAAAGAAAGTTCATGAAACGGCAGCCAGTAAAATGATGCAAAGACATTGTATTGTGTTATCCGTGAGCTACAGGTAGCTAAAAAAATATGTCAGTAAAGTAAAGACACAAGTGGCAGTTACCTAACATGAGACACGGACCAAAATGCAAACTCCAAAGAATGTTATATGAAAATCCTCAACCAATCTCCACCGGCGGAAGAGTTTGATTCAAGTCAGGGAGAACTTGGCTGGAATCCCTTTGAAATTTTGCTCACGTTGGGCTATCTTCTCTATTTAGGGGTTGCTGAACTATCATCAGGCTATCAGCTTAACCAAAACGCAATCATTTAATGTAAGCTATACTAGTATTGAAGGTTTACAAACACATCTTGGTTATCGACTTTTATCATTTTTTAAATTCCTCTTATATTCTGACTCAACGACGATGGAATTATCGGTAATTTATCCTTCCGGAAACCTATTTATTCAAAAAGATTCAACTAGTCGTATTTACAATCTGGCATTAGTGCTCATGCTGCTCTGCCTACTTTTAAGTGTTTTCCACTTTAAAACTGTAGATGCCTTACATTTTCTTATTTTTAGCTTTGGCTTATTCTATCTTGCCTTTCTCTTAAATCATTTAGATTGTTCCAACGATTCTGTTGTGGTTGAAGATAGTTTGTTGTTCTTCGGAAGATTCCTTCGTTTAATGTTTTCCTTTTAAGTTAATTCGAATCTCACCAAGTACATTGGTCAAATAATTCTAGAGCAGTGTTTCAAACAATTGCCCCTCTCATTCTTCAAAAAGCAGGCCACGAGAGACCGTCGTAATCTAATTGACTGCAATTTTCACTTCTATATACTGCGTTTTCTTTAAATAGTTTATTTCCTGAAAATGCTAAGCGTTTTATTATACATCAAAACAAGTGTTTTGAATCAAAAGTAAAATTACATATATTTTATCAACGCTATGCAAATACCACATAGAAAACCAAATTAAAGATAGCTTTCCAGACTACTTGACAGATGCTACTTGTTCTAAATTATTTGCTGTGGGGTCTTTTACAGCGGCATCTTAGTTTGCTAATTGGGTTGAGGTAGGCATCGACTAGTTTGTTTCTCAACCAAGTTAGACTTCCTCCTCTGCTGTTTGACAGAGGACTTGCTGAAAATGGTTTCTTTACGTTGTTCTCGAGTAAATCTGCGGAGTTCCTTTGGGTATCCATAACTACCTGACTGCTCTATGGGACTTCTTATCCCTTGTATTATTTCCTTTCTACTGACCTTGAGAGATTCAACTCTGATATGAAGTACTTTTGCGTAAATTTTTTAAACTGTAAATAACATCCCATATATTTTTTCACACTATATAGAACTATATCGGAAGAAGAATGTTAGAGATGCATCTGCCTGGAAGGAGGAAAAGAGGAAGGCCATGGAGACGATACATGGATGCAATTGAAGAGGACATGAGGGCGCTGGGAGTGAGAAGAGAGGACGCTGAGGCCCGTACCAAATGGAGATGCATGATCCGCTGTGGCGAGCCCTGACGGGAGCAGCCGAAAGAGAAAGAATAATTTATTTTTTTTCACACTATCATTTTCTTTTACTGGAAAAAGTATACCATATATCTAGAACTGCCATTACGTCTTAAGTACACTTAAAGTAAAAAATAAAATACTACAACGTGCACAAAAAAGTTAAGTTACCGTTCTCCTGCTGATCAAACTAATAAAATCAGTAGTTAAGATTAACTTACAAATCTGCTAGAATTGTTGTTTCTCACTGTCTTTGCATTTCCAAATGCCTCAAGCAATGGATTTGATTCCAAAATAACATCTTTGATGGTCTACAACAAAGGTATTGACATGTCTTGTTAACAGGAAAGCAATAGTCAGTATTCTTCATTGTAAGCAATCTTACCCTAATAGCCTTTTTTAGACAACCCTTAAAAAGGTATATTTCATTATGCACCCCCCCCCCCCAAAGCTAACCAGAAATATCCATCCTGTAATTGAAGTGTATAAAGTGACCTCTTCGATTCTTAACACTCACCTCTAAATATTAACCTCGACTTGCACACAGGATTAAAAAATCGAACATTTAGACTTAAATAAAAAATGATGTAAAAAGTACCCATTTCAATGTTCTGGCTCAGTCTAACATATACATACCAGGGGTGCTTGTTTGAATTAAAAGTCAATCTCACACATGCAATTGGTCAGAAATTTTCTTCTGTGGGCTATTTATTTTTTCACTCGACTGTAAAGCGACTTTTATTAGAAGGTGACCAACTCAAAACAGTTTCAGTGACTAATGAAATAATACCAGTTGGTTTTGTTGGCATACTGTCAACGTTTTTCTATATTTCACTTCAAAATTTACTTGAATTTGAGATAAAAAAATAGGATATAGTTACACAAAGATAGATTCACCTTATACAATGACCCAAACAGACAATAGGTGAGTAAATTAATTACGTGTCTACATATACTTAAAAACAAAATTCAAAAAATGTTACCTGAACATTTGGTCCACCACCAGAAACCTTTGTAATGTAATTCATTATAAACTTTGCAGCAACCGTTTTTCCGGCTCCAGATTCACCACTGTAAAATGCAGAAAAGAAATTAATAACAAACACTATTATTAGAAATTGCTTTAAAATCTAGTCGTAACAAATTAAACTACCACTGCAATGTCAACACCTTTTAATGCTTTTTTCAAAGTTGGTATTCAACAGACTGCTACTGCGAATGCAGACACAAGAAAAAGCTGTAATTAAGCAAAGCCATGGAAAAGTAAGAGAACATCTCATTTTTGTTAACTGTTTTGCATATGATATACCTACTGCAGATGTAATTTTTCTGTGCTTTTAAGTTGTTAAATTATTTGGTATCGATATATTTGTTATTATACAAGGTCACTGTCTTGATTTTCTTTGCCAAATGCTAACAATTTTCAAAATTGAGCTACGGATTGCAAACATGCCACTAATTCCACCCTCTTGAAACCATATTTATGATACACCCAACTTGAATATAATCAATACCCAAAAATAAAAATATTATAATACAAAAATTAAAAACTCTTATGATGTTACTGTTTTCTTCTTCCCAGTAGTTGTCAACCATACACGTTAGACCAATAGTAATAAAAATAAATGACATCACATGGCTAACGGTATTCTTTAATTGGGTTTTGATTGGGGGTAGGCAGGCCATTGAACCATTAGAAATATCTGAAATTCAGTAAATCATCCACAAATGTATCCATTGCAGTCTTAGCTTCTGCAACGCATCATAGTGTGGTCACTGACTTCCAAATTACAGCGAAGGAAAAGTAATATAAGGGCAACCTTACTGGATATCCTCCTTTTCTTGTCTGTGACAAATGATAAAACTTGTTTTCACTACGCTGATACAGACAGGATCTGGCCACCATACCAAAACACAAACTGAGCAAAGAACAGGAAGGAGTGCAATATAGTAAAGTGGGAGTGCAGTTCTCTAGTACTCAAGAAGGCACATGTTTATTAGAATAGCTAGCGTATGCAGTGGTCTTCTAGAAAGAGGTATTGAAATGCAAAGCACGCTCTATCTCTGCTTCACTGACTACCGAAAGGCTTTTGGCAGGATAAAACACATCAACTTGTGCAAGATCTGAAGGAAATAAACATAGATGGAAAAGATCTGAGAATAATCACCAACCTATACTGGAATCAAGAGACGACAGTCAGTAGGCAACAGCTGTAGCAACTTTGTGCCAATCGAGAGAGGAGTACGCCAAGGGTGTGTCATGTCACCAACGTTATACAACCTATATGCTAAAAAGGTCACAAGGAGTATACAACCAATGGCAGATTTTAGAGTAGGAGGAAAGAATATTAACTCAATAAGATACACCGATGACACCACCATCATTGCAAACTCAGAAGCTGCTCTTCAAGATATCATCACTGAAGTAGATAGGAAAAGCAGGGGAAATAGGACTGGAGATAAACGAAGACAAGATCAAGACGATGACAGTTCACAAATCTTCGCAGCCAGTGAAGAGCGAAATCGTAGTAAATCGGAAGCTACTAGAACAAGTAGAGAAATTCAAGCTCTTAGGTTTTACAGTAACCAGTGATGGCAGATGTGAAGAAGAAATCAAGATCAGAATAGCTATGGCAAAATTGAATTTCAATTGCTTCAAGAAAGTTCTGACATGTAGCAAGTTCAGACTGGCACTTCGACTAAGGCTTACCAAAGCATATGTGTGTTCAACATTTCTCTACTGTTGTGAAGTTGGACCATCACATCGGAAATGGAGAAGAAGATTGCAGTATTTGAGATGTGGTACTACCTGCGTATTCTACGAGTCAGTTGGAAGGAGAAGAAGACGAACGCTGAAGTACTTCAGATGTTGGGAATGACAAAGTGTTTCCTGAAGAACATCACAATGAGGCAAACGAGATACTTTGGCCATATAGTGAGGCACAACAGCATCCAGCATGACATTCTGGATGGGCGTATACCTGGAAGAAGAGCAAGAGGCCACCAACGTCTGAAGTGGTCAAACAACTTCAGGTGAGTGGCCAGTTTCAACCAAGAACAGCTGCGGCATGAGGTTCAGGATCGCAAGTGCTGGAGATCTGTGGTCGCCAACCTCCAGATCGGGGATGGCACCTAGGCAAGACAAGGCATGCAGTGGTGTAATAGCAACATTGCTTTCATTCCTTCTCTTGAATACAAGTATAAACAAACCAACAGTAAGAAATCCTATGCACTGAATTTGATTCATCTTGCTTGAATGAACCTTAGAAAAAACTGTCTCATGAAAGGGTTTAATGAAGTTCAGGGTAGCAGTGATTGAAGTGTTACTAGTTGGGTTTTATATAAGAAGTCTTGCATACTGATTTTCAATTTCAAGTTTATTACCTTTTTTGGAGGAAAAATGGGTAAATACAACCATAAAACAGTACAAAAAACAAACCTGTCTCAAATGGTAAGCAAGACAACATAAATGCAATAATGCATATGGTTACTCTACCTGATGATAACACACTGATTTTCTTGCTCTATCAACATATTGCGATACATATTATCTGTCAATGCATAAACATGTGGTGGGTTTTCATATGTTGCCTATAGAAATAAAAAGAACACTTATCAAGGCTGGGCAATTGCTACTTTGGAGTTTTCAATAGCTTTTTTTTAATTTAAAAATTAAATACAAGTTAATGTGGCAATTAAAAAGGAGTGAGTACTAAAAGCATAATTATCACCACCACTTTCACTACTAATCAAACAAATAGTAGAATAATAATAATAATAATGATGATAAAACAAAATAAAAGTAGGGCAAATACCAGGTAAGTACATCTAAAAAGATACAGCATTAACAATTTAGGCTTATTTAAAAAACTTGAATCACACATTCCCCTTTAAATATAAAACACATCTTGGGTGATGCTTTGAACTTCTTTTTCTTATTGTGACTGAATTCAGTGGCATCCATGTGTGAGACTTTCATTTGGACTACATTTCAATTCAAATGTCAAATTCTAATAGAGATAAACTTAAATACCTATTGCTATATACAGAAGGTACAGCAGGAAAACTATTCAGTATGTTATAGATATGTACAGCTACCTATGCATGTATATTTACAATCATACAGTATAGAATTATTTTAGTCAGTATACAAATATGTGGTGTTTGGTCTGTACAAAAATAGCCCACCCTGAATTGGAAGTGAAAACATGCCTCTTCTAATGAAGTCACTGGTTTGTATCCTAGTAAACACATTGGCATGAAACATATAACATACAAGTTTTTATCACAGGGACAAAACATAAAAAATGTTAAAATTACACAAATGCCAGTTCTAAGTAGTCTGAAATAAAATAATAAATTTTCTGGTGGAAAAGTATATTCAAAATCAAATCTATTCTTGAGGTAAGTTGAACGCAGTCTGCCTGTTGCCTGTTGCCTGTAAGTTGAAAGTTGGATTGTAATGGTAATTATAAATGCACTTTTTACCAGTATCAGTATAAGGCCCAATCATGTAATACCAAACTGCAGGATTTACAGGTATGTGCAGGGTGTGGGGTGCAACAGAAATGGAGCCCTAAACAGGGTGTAGAAGAGTGCACTGGAAGTTTTGGCTATTTTTCACCTTTTCACTGCAGTGATTATCCTGCAAATATAAATAAAGCTTTCACTATGAACTTTAATAAGTAAAAAATGAAGTCTTTTGATCTCATAAAACCAAAAGGAACAAAGGAATACTAAAGTCACCATTATTTGTGCCGTTTGAGTAATATAGCTATGTTTCTTTTAACAAATAAAGTGCATGGCAGTTCCTTTTACTGAAGTTTATCACTTCCCCCCCCCCCTCTCTTTCTCTCTCTGCACTCACATAGACCTTGAGGTTTACAAATCAATAAATGAGAGTGGTGGGTCATGGTTTGATGACTTACTGCAGCTCTATAGATATCATATCATATGGCCCTGATAAACCTGATTCTTTTCCTTGTGAACTTCGGGTTTATAAGTAAATCCACAAAACTTTAATCAATTAAAATTAAATTTCAGCACATTTATATGAATATTACCTTAAAAAGTCACAAACAATTTCAAAATCATAGACAGAAAAGATATTCTCCTCATGCTCTTACAAAATGCACTAGTGTCTTGCATGCTTTTCATGATAGCTTCCTCAATCTACTGTTTGAAAACAAGTCTGGTACACTAAAAAGGTAGGTCAAACCTAAAATTGGCATTATAGGCAATTGCTATGAAAAGTCGAGGAAGCCCTCATTTTGTTAAAAATGAGGCTTCTCCCTCTTAACTGATGGAATTTATAAGCATTAATGACAACAATTTAAAGCAACAGAAACAAGTAACAAGTGGGGAAAAATGGAAAAGTGAAACAAAAACAGAAGAAAATATACTATGTGTACTTACAGCCCCTTGATAAAGTTCAACTTCTTTCTCTGTAAAGTATGGAAGCTGCTTAAATGGATTAACTGAAACAAGCACAGGCCCAATGTAAGTCTAATTAAGTTTATTAAGGTTAACTCAAATAAGTTTTCTAGTAAAAAAATATTTTATGTGTGCAACCAAATATTATGAAAAGGCCTAGCAAACCCCCCACAATCACACTAATAACAGAAGTTTACAGACATAAAAGGCTTCAGTCTAAATTATTTTCTAAGTAAGTAAGTAAGTTTTTATTTGCTACAAACATAAAATGAAAAATGTTTACAAATGTTTAAAAAAAGAAAGGCCTAGAAAGTCAATAAATTACAATTTAAAGTTAATTTACAAACTTTTGTATAAATTAATACTAAAAAGAATGTTGCATAAAAATATTAAAATATTATAATATTTTAATATTATAATATTAAAATATTCTCTCTGTGAAAAAAGCAAAATTACTTCAATCACATACTCTATATTCAAAATAATGTCCTAAAAATGTCCAAATTTAAGGAGTACAACTGCATATATCAATTAAGAGTAATACCAAAAATATTGAATGAATTTGCACCTTCCAATAACAATAAAACAATCAAACTAATTCTCTGTTTGTATACTCTACAAAATCTATTTAGATACATAATCAAACACTGACAGGTATCAAGACTGCAAATGTGTTTAACATTTTGACATTCTTTTCCTGTAATATAGTGCATACTGTATTCCAGATACCCTTTTGAATTACTAACACAAAGCATGTTTATTAATAGAGAGGCACAATACAGGTAAAGCATTTTGCACAAGAACATCCTGCTGCTGCTGCTGCAGCTAAGCTGTAGTTTGGCAAACAAAGTAAACAGAAGACCCATAATTTCTTAGTTTGAAATGCCATTGTCATATTATTCTGCTATACTTATTTGCTTGTTTTCAAATTGCTTGCATTGACACTACATCTCATAAGCAAACTATGATATATGAATTCAAATAAGGACCATTAGTTGTTGCATGCTACAGGCTAACAGGATTTCCTAATGGGTCTTGTGGGAGAGTTTCTTGGATTGCATGTTTTGTATCAGGGTTCCTGTTTTTCATTTTTGTGTTATTGTTACTTGATATTGAATACAAAAGCACTGTCAGCATGGGCTTGACAACCTGGGTGTCCATCTGGGTGTCCATCAACCTGTACTGCACATTTTCAATGGCTGTGACAAATGTTTATGATGTGACTGTTTCATGAAGAAGAAATGACATTTGACATAAGCACTACATAACATTAGTAGCTAAGTTAGTGTTAACAGTGTCAGGAATTGCTGTGGACCTTTTTTAATGAGTGATGAGGGAACATGGAAAACACTAGCATTCTCATGGTAAGTGTTTGGTTTAGAACCCATGAATTGGCATTCCATAGCTATCTACATTCTGCATAGCATGGGATGTATCTTTAATTGGGGAGGCTATGAAAAGGCCATAAAGTACATATCATGGAGTGATCATCATTTCTTTAATATCTGCAATTAGTTCAGGCTTTTTGACCATGAGAAATATATCTGGTGCTATACTGGCAACATTTAAGTAGTACTCAAAGCCTCAGACATTTGTAACCTTTATGAGAAGTCTTCTTCCTTGTTAAAGGTCTGGGTGGTCTATCCTGAGGCCAGCCATGAACTAGGTCGATTGCTATGTCAGTCAGATATTAAGGGGCAGGAAATGCAATCTCATGCCAATGGCATGTGACAGTCTTTTAACTGTACAACAAAAGAGCATATCTGGTATTAGATTATTATAAAAGAGGAGTATTGTAACACAAGAAGTCAGAAGGTAGGTTGGCAATACCTTTCTAATACTCCAAGAAGACATAATGAAGGTTAACCACTGTTAAGAAGGTAAATTTTGGTTTAGAAGGGTATATTTTCAAAAATTTACCCAGAAAAACTTAGTGCAGCCTGCACAGGGGATTTGCTGTCTATGAGTACTCTTACTTGGTTGGAAGACTTTATGTTCTTTTTTACACAAGCTGCAATACATAGTCTCTCCATCTCTAAAGACACCCATCCGAGTTGTCATTTGTGCAATTTAGTAACTTGTGGTTACTATAAGCTGTTAACAATTGGTATATCGAAATGTAATGGCTTGTGCTAAAGATAATGTGGCTTTTCTATCACTCAAAGTAATTATCACACTTTTGGACCATGTAAATTTTCCAGTACACATCAAGCCTTCAATGGCACCATCAGGCATAGAAGGTAAGTGACTAAGACCCTAATGAGTCCAAGCAGTACCTAGTAGGCTTCCATAAAGGAATACAGATATTTGGTAGTGACTGGGCATGGGCACTACGACAAGACAGAAAGATAGTGAAGGTTGGCAGTAAAAATGCCTTGCTATCATATCAAACCAATTGGTGTAGTTGTAGGTGAAGCAATCATTGTCCTGGTAGAGTACAGGTGCAAATTTTTAACAGAACTGTACTTTAAGCACATATTTCCAGTTGACCAGGCTAAATCACCACTGCAGAATTGCCAATATGTCTTCAGACATAGGGCAATCTAGGGCACTGGGAATGTGAAAATGAATACAGAATCAAATTCTTTGTGATTGGATAGAAGGCAGCCTTTGATACTTTGGAACTTAATGTTATTGCTTAATTGCCTGAGTGTTTAAAAAGTATGGGCTTGAGTTATGTGTGAGTTCATTTTCTGGACTACTGCCAAATTGGTCTCATTGGATATCCAGATTTTATCAGGGGTAGAGATTGGTTGGTGATAATCATCCTTATCATGAATGTCACTCTGACAAGAATGTTTTCATCATGGTTTTGTACCATGGGAGCTTCCTGGAAGAAGAAATATTGTCTCTTGTTACTTGTAGTTTTGTTTTCCCAAAAAGGTGACCCATTATCATTCATTAGCCTTAATAGTTAGTTGGCTGCTCTCAGTAATGTAGGCTATGATATGAGTGGTCATGGCAGCTTTGATATTAGCTCAAAAATCAATGATGATCTTTGAAGGGTGATAGTTTTACTTAAACAGTGACTGCAAAAGTTTTGGACTATAACAGTCAGTCAAAGTTGTTATCTTGGTCACCACAGAGTCAAAGTTCAAAAGAACTATTTGAGGAAGGATTGAGACATGCTTTTGTGAGGAGTTTCCTGTGGATGGTAATTTACAATGATGTTACTGTTTCAGTCTAACTACACAGGAGAAGACATTAGATTAATTTTTCACATCAATCAGATAAGAAGTTACTAGTATATCTGGAGATGATTTATAAATATATAACCCCTTAAAAAAAAAAATTGGTAAAAAGATCTTCTTTATGTAGCAACAATAAATAATGACTAACTTGAAAATGAATGGATACATAAATTAGATCATCCATAAATCTCTTTTTTAAGTTTTCAACAATGGCTGCCTCCTGTATCTTTGGAAGCAGCACCATGTCCTCAACTCCACTGTTTTTGACATTGGTCTTGCTCTGCCAATGGTAACTTGGCTACAATGTGAAAGGAAATTTAATTTTTTAAATATTCTAATTCAAAGTAAAAAAGTGGGCAAAAATGAACATTACAACTCTTATACATCATGTAATAAATACTGACATTAATCTTCATGAATTGTTACTGTGAAAGAGATTAATATTTTCTATGAATTCTATTACATCTTATACCATGATTCATCAGACTTGTGCTTAAGAAATGCAACATTCAAAACATTAATGTACCAGGCTGCCTTTCACGTTGCTTGGCAAGTTACCAGTACATGGGAAGTAAAATCAACTAAGAAAACGAGCAGTACAGTAGATGGCTTTTACAGACCTCTACTCTCCCACTAACACATTCCTATCATTGTTGTAAAAGAGTTGTGTAATCAAGTTGAAGATTGGAATGCAAAAATGGCTTGGTAGATAAGGCAGTACCAACAGCTCTGTAGTGCAGATGATCACAAAAGCCACAGCCAACCATAGGAACCTAGTTTGGTACATATTAAATTTCCTATTTATTTCCTTTGTTAAATCTTCTCCCTTGCTATATTTTCATAATACCACTTTATCTTGCAATGACTATAGAGATTTCTAGCGGGGTATAAACAACNATCATCATCATCATCATCATATTCGGTTTAACGTCCGGTTTACATGCTAGCATGTGTTGGACGAAAAAAAAATCAACTAAGAAAACGAGCAGTACAGTAGATGGCTTTTACAGACCTCTACTCTCCCACTAACACATTCCTATCATTGTTGTAAAAGAGTTGTGTAATCAAGTTGAAGATTGGAATGCAAAAATGGCTTGGTAGATAAGGCAGTACCAACAGCTCTGTAGTGCAGATGATCACAAAAGCCACAGCCAACCATAGGAACCTAGTTTGGTACATATTAAATTTCCTATTTATTTCCTTTGTTAAATCTTCTCCCTTGCTATATTTTCATAATACCACTTTATCTTGCAATGACTATAGAGATTTCTAGTGGGGTATAAACAACCAATGTCACCTAGTAACAGGTGACCACGGCAGCAGTTTTGCTTACACTCCATACTCCTTGTAAAAAGTAAAATACTAGTGCTATGGGACTGCAACAATAACTATTGCTGTAAGTACGATATTAGATTTCCTTTCCACAAAGAAGGTTGTGTTTATATAGTCTGGTATTTTTGCTTGGTCCCTGTTTATGTATGGTTTAAATGGTGTATCTGCAGCTGCTGTAATTTGTGAGAAGTGAATTTACTAAATCAAGTCTTATATATCAAAATTGACCAGTAAACCGTTCTGTGAGTTGGGTAGTCTAATGAACTCCAATACAATACAGTGATTTTTTTGCATAAAAGGCATAGTGTTATTCTCTCAGTATTAAACTATTGCTGGTAAATGCAATTTGTGTCAGGATACCCTGAACATCTGTAACAGTGCTGCAACAAAAAACTGACATTAATGCATCAAACTAGAAGTAGAGTGGGTTTCTTTTACTTTGTTAATAGGAGAGCTGAGTGCCACATGAAAAGATAAAAAAATACTGAAGATTATGTGCTTGGTACATTAGGATCAATTACTAATTTGTGGACAGAAAGAAACTTTTTAACCCTACCAAATTGTTCTGGGTATAACTGCATAGGAGCCTGTGTTGTCAACTGAGGTAGTTGGCTGTTGTGAATTAACAAAACAATGTAATGTTACAACTTTAATTGCTCACATGATATGTTACTTATCTTTTATATATACCTTGCCTTTTGTTTCAACACAACTAAATCTTTCTGGCTAATTTCACCAATCCTTTGTCATCCTTTAATTCTTCCATAAGTGGTTCAATCACAAATTTCATTCAAAAGTTTTCCAAAGCAATGACAGTTATCTTCCCCCATTTTTCATAACTACTTTGATCATAAAGTTTTTATTTCAAAGTTCTTAATACCAATCACTAAAAGTACCCCTCTTTGACCATAGATGCTATGTTAAGTATCTAACAAGACCAATGAATTTCTTAAATATTAAAACATCAAGTAATGGATTATGCTAAGAATTGTAGCATTCTCGTTTTGTATGGCATTCAACATTTATATCAGGAAGCTACTCAGCCATGTGTCATTCCTTTACAATGTAAAAAAAAACCTTATGAAGGATGAACTGAAATGTAACTGGTAATGTGTTGTATCATATCATCTCCAACATGGTCAGAAACATTTCATTGTTTTATTTCAAATTGCTACCAATGGTCTGCACACAAAACCCTCCCATAAAAATGTTAAATGCCTTAATGGTAGAGGACCTTCACAATTCAAAAACTTCTGTCTAATTAATCTTATGCATCATAATAATGACTTTAACTTCACAGATAAATAACACTTTTTTGAAACTTCACATGACATATGGAGGTATGATAGAATTGGTGGGCCTATGGATTGGGAAGGAACAAATTCCAGCTTAAGTGCAGCAATTTAACACCAGGATTTGACACCAGACAAACTTTACTTGTGGGCTAAAAGGGACATAAATGGTTTAACTATATTTTTCACTGCATCAGAAGACATCTTCCATCATGAAATAAAGTAAAGTTTGAAGGCAAGTTATTATTGAGCACAATGGTGTCAGAGAGTTTGTTTTAGATGAAGACTTGTTCAAAATTAACCCAATATCAACTGATACCATCTAATATGTACACAAGTACAACCTTCTTTAGAAAAAAAACTATCAGTATACACTTTACTGCTTGGTATAAAATTTATTTATACTAAGCAGTAAAGTTTATTGATGGTTATTATGATAAAACCAGACAAATAGAACATATACTTGAATATTCTAAAGGAAGGTGTTTCCTCAAAAATAAAAGTATCAAATACAGGCTACTTTTAGAAAATCTCTTTTTAAAGCTGTGCCCTAAAAATTACTTATGATTTAAAAGCATTCTTTATGCTCAGTTTATGATACCAAGGTACAAATAACTTTTCAGCAATAAAAGGTCATGTTCAAAATTACCTTCTAACAATGGAAGACTACTGGCACATTTTATCATATACAAAATAATAATTTTTCACCACCAGGGAAGAAAAATTTGTTTAATTTTGCTCTAAAATAATTGAAGACTATATCTAACAAAAGCTTCAAAAATTTTCATAAACTTTTGATTTCACTGAGATGTTCTACTGATTGTAGTTTCTATTGCTTTAGTGTTTAATGTCACATTCAATGTCTTCCCTAAAAGTCAATTTTCTAAACATTATGAATAAAGCAGAGGTTATTTAGGAAGGGTCATTGATACCCTTTTCACTGCCTCCCAAAAAGTGAGATGACCCTCCGAAAAAAGTGTTCTACCATATCCAGCAAGCTGTATCTTCATAATTACTATTTTTCAGTGAGAAATAATGCCAAATTGTTATATTTCAGTATAAAACTATAAAGGGGGAAAATACCAGCTTTCTATTACTTTGGGAAGTTGAATTATTGAATGCCAAATTAACTGTGTTGTGCTTGAAGCTCAAGACATCCAACTTTGAGCAATTTTTAAGTTCCATAACTTTTAAACTGTTTGAACTATGAACCTGAAATAATCAGAATTATGTTTTCTCCTGGAAATGTTTATAGTGTAGGAATTTCAACAAAATCCAAACCCTTGCCCATTTGGTGATATGGCATGGAATGTGGAGTGGAATGTGGAATGGAGAGAGGGGGGAGGGAGAGAGAGAGAGAAAGAAAGAGAGAGGGAGGGAGAGAGAGAGAGAAAGAGAGAGAGAGAGAGAGAGAGAGAGAGAGAGAGAGAGAGAGAGAGAGAGAGAGAGAGAGAGAGAGAGAGGGGG
>RDPX01000227.1:502530-539819 GCA_003991215.1 Morbakka virulenta
AGAATTCTGATCTTAAGCCTCTTCATTTCCTGTTTGACATTTTTTAGTTTTTCAGACTGGTGTAATGTTCTCACGTTCCATGTTTTCACGTTCCATCACGTTCCACTTTCAATCGATTGCGGACAGTCGCTTCACGGTCGGGTTTCACCTGTGGCACATGAGGATCCCTGTCGAGCGATGGTTTCCTCTGTATAGAAGCATGAATCCCTTTAACCCCGTTCCTCTGATAATTGGAATTTTGGCTATCCATGATTGTTCTTGGAGCAATTTTAGTGAAGTGGTTTTCTTTTGCATTGAAGATCATTGAGAAAAGCAGTTGCCCCGTAGTTTGGATCCTTCGCTTCATCCTCATACTGAGTCACTGCTGCTTAACGCAGCTCATGGTTAAGTTTATTTAAAGGCGGCCTACACTCGCCTTCTGCACCAAATGTCAACAGAGATATGCCGTTTTTCTTGCAAAGTCGGTGCCACCCGACAGTGTCGACCCCCTCTGTGTTGCAGTCCTGTTTAGTCGCCCTTTGCAACACGCCGAGGTACGAAGGAGGTTTTCCCTTGACCTCATCCCCAGGCCACATGCAGTTAATACTTTTTAAAATAATGAATGGTTTTCATATATTCACGCATCTCTACATCCACCAACCTTACAGTTTTTGGAAGTTATGTTTGGTCAGTGCTCTCTCACAGTGTTGAAATTTGGAGGAGGTTTGATAGGACAGTAAAGAATTAGGAGGCTGAAAAAATGTGGTTTTCAAAAATGTTAAGAATTTCATGCCTGGATGAAGTGACAGAGGAGCTGGATTTCAATAAATGTGCAAAGAAAATGACATTTTTGGATCAGGTATTTAAGAATGACTCTGTTAGCACAGTATTTACATGAAAAATACGAAGGGAGTGGCTAAAAACCGGTTTTTTCAGACTGTGCTAAACAAGTGTAAATTGGATTGAAAATTTTTTGCGCTTGATCCCTGGCAGATGACAATGGAAAGGTTATAGTAAGTATCCCACATCCACAACTGGCGTGAGGACAATGATGGTTGTTTATCATGAGTTGTCGAAACCCATTGTTGAATTACTGTCAACAGCTATTGCATTGTGGGCCAAATAAGTCAGTCAAGTGAAAACAAGTATGCGCAAACAATAGCGGCTTCGTTGGAACTTGCCCTGTTGTTAATTGAAGGGATAATACAGTTATTGTCAAAGTTTTTGTTCTTTATTATTATTTATTTGAATTTTGTGGACACAGTGAAACACAAAAAAGAAAGCTGATTGGAAAATGGAGAAAGCCGATCGTGACTGCTGTTGTTGGTCACAACTGAAAAGTATTTTCTTCATTTAAGTGTGAGGACTGAGCTCTTGTTCTTATCAAAGGAGAAATTAGACTGTAAAATCGCGAAACCATGGCGATTATCAGCAGACCTAACACTTTTAAATACAGTAATATATATATTACTGTATCTTATTTAAGAATACTAAGAAAAAACAACTTAATTAGTAGCGGATTGAGAAATCCCACAAGATGGTGAAATCTTGTCCCTCAGTGACTGGTTCTGGATGGTGCTCGTACCAATTACTTTTAGTCTCTACAGAGAAGTGTTTGCAGATCTTCCAATGGAGGTATTGTCCAACACTGTCGTGGCGGTTTTTGTACTCTGCTGGTGTTAATATCGAGCAACCGGAGACCAGGTGATAAATGGTCTCAGTTTTCTCCTTGCAAAATCTACATTTTTCGTCCGCTTTTTTTGTGCAGGACGTTTGCCTGATAATTTCGGGTGAACAAGCTCTGATCTTTGGCAGCAGGGATAAAGCCTTCAATTTCCCCCTTCAGTCCGGAGCTTCTGAGCCACTGATGGGTTGCCAGTTCATCAACAGCATGTTTAGCTCGAGCTACAAACTGTCTGTGGAGGAGCATTTCTTGCCACAGGGATTCAAGCTGTTTTAATCCGATATTTTTAGCCAATTTCGTAGTCTTTCGGGCAATTTCAGTTGGGGTTAAGTCATTGTTTTCCTGTATTTCGAGTTTTAGTTCGCGAGAAAATTTGTCTGATTCTTTAATAACAGAATGAAGTTTTTTTTAATTTTCATGGAGATTAACCATTTGCAGCATCCAATCATTTCTGTTGTCTAAATACTGAGCGAGTCCAACTGTGCTGGTTTTGTAAGATAATTCGAGTTGAATCAAACCTCTTCCTCCTTTATTTCTGGGTACATACAATCTGTCTTTGTTAGATTTTGTGTGGTGCATTTTATGGGAGGTAAATTACTTTCTAATTTTTGTATCTAGTTTCATAATTTCACTCAAGTTCCAGTTGATGACATTGAAACTATAAGTAATCACCGGCATCGCAAGTGTGTTAATAGCTGTGATTCGATTTTTTGAATTCAACTCTGTCTTCATAACAGACCTGACTCTGCGAATGCATTCTTTCCTGATTTTATCTTTTCATTTTCGCGTGCTGTATGCCATCCCCTTCATTAACACCCAAGTATTTGGAAGTTCCTTCCTGATCTAGTTCTTTAATTACGTCATTGTTATTAAGCACTACATTATCTGTGTTTGTCAACTTTCCCCGTTTAAATGTTACTTCAGCGCACTTGTCTAATCCAAACTCCATCCCGTTGTCATCGTTAAATGCTTTTACTGTTTTAAGTAGCCCTTCAAGTTCTCCATCATTACTAGCATAAAGCTTCAGGTCATCCATGTAGAAAAGGTGATACACTTTCTTATTGTTGCTTTTATATCCATATCCGGTTTCATTTAAGAGTTTAGATAAGGGCATGAGTGCCATACAAAAGAGCAAACGAGAGATCGAGTCTCCTTGAAACATTCAACATTTAATTTGCATACCAGGAGATGACAAAATACCGTTCGAGTGAGAAAGAAGATCTGTTTTCCATAATTTCATGGAAGTTTTCAAAAAGTCAATTAGAGTAGGAGACACTTTAAATAGCTCTAGACATCGCAGAATCCAAGAGTGAGGAACGCTGTCAAAGGCTTTCCTATAATCAATCCAGGCAGTGCTTAAATTTTTGTGTTTCGATTTCGCATTTTCTAATATCATCTTATTTATCAGCAATTAGTCTCTGCAGCCGTAGGATCCTTTTTTGCAACCGAACAATAGGGAAGAGGTTGTTGTCCTGTAAGTGTGTATATGTTCTTTCTGACAGGATTGAAGTTAGGAGTTTATATGATGTTGACAAGCACGTAATAGGGCGATAGTTTTTCGGATTTTCAATGTCATTAGTCTTCGCGAGCAAATAGGTGGTACCCGAGGAAAACCATTTGGGTGTTAAGTCTGGTTCGGTCATCAGTTTATTGAAATTCAAAGCCAATTTCAAATGAATGGAATTTAAAGTATCAAGCCAGACGTTATGAACTCGATCTTTTCCTGGGGACTTCCATTTTTGTGACTTTTTCAGTGCCTTTTTTATCTGTTCAACAGTAATATTGTCCCATTGCTGCTCCTGGATGTTTTGAAAATCATTTTCAAGATTTTTAACCCACTTAGAATTTTCATTATGCTCCTTTGTATTGCCCCAAATTTTGTTCCCAAATTTCCAGACCTGCTCCTCTGAAGGTATTTCATCCACTGTAACCGTTGTCTTCCTAATTTCACGGTAAAACTTTTTGGCATCACTTACAAAGATGTTATTTTGCTTGTAAAATTTATTTCTCTTATTAAACCTATGCAATCTTTGGGCCTTCGCTTGAAGTTTTTGTTTCAACTCCTCTTTCACTGCGGGTATTTGTTCTTTTCCCTCTATTCTATACTTTCTTCTTACTCTTCTAGCCTTTCCAGATCTTATTTCTTTATCTTTTTGCAGTTCTTCTTGTAACGAGATTTCTTTTCGAAAACCCTCTATTTCTTTATCAATTTTTTCTTGCCACTTAGGTTTCATAGCTTTTCTTTTATTGTTTCTTTTACTTTTCGACTTAACACCACATTTAGTTTCAAGTACCTCAGCTGTTGCATATATGAGGTGTTTTTATTCTGTTATGTCTGGGTTAATTTCTTCTCATAATTGATTCAGTGCTATGTTTCCTAGATTGAGTATAATTGAAAATTTGTGTGTGAGTGAGAGGTTCTCTATCCTTCATTTCAGTATGTTTGATAGTTGTTCAAGGATAGTTCTCATCACTAACAGTTGGTCAGGGTTAAAATCATTTTCAAATGGTTCCGTATTTCCTATATTATTCTCCCTATCCCTATCCTCTCCCATCTCTACATCTCCTCTCCCACCTAATTCATTATAATTATCCGTAACCTCACAAGAACATGCACCTTCGTCAACTAACATTTCATTAACAGCTTCGAGTGTGTCACTGAGCACCTTCTCTTTGATTAGCACAATTTCAATGTCGGTCAATTTCTTCTTGGGGATGATGTATCTCCTTACATTAACTAGTTTATTTACAGGTTTTTCGAGCACATAGTAAAACAGTATAAAACTTCCGTATACTCTTCCTTAGTCCATTTTTTCCTATTTCATTTTTTATTTTTTCTATGTGGTGATCCTACAGGGCCAGGGTTGGGAGCTGTCCCGTTCTGGTGACCATGCAGATTACGTTCGGTGGAAGAGTTTGACCGAGTAGTATATTTTTCGACCTCAGATTGTTCTCTCCCTGAGGGACGCGTCCCTTGTTGACCCCCGCGACGGACGAGGCGGTATGATTTGTTTCTTATTTTTATTATTTTTATTTGTTCGTGTCCCTGGATAGCCTCTCTTTATCGAGAGGTGAATCGAATATAGACAGTCCGGAAGTATTCCTGAGTTATTGTTTTCAAATTCTCGTGTTGTTTCAATGAGATTTTGAAGAAAGAACCGGCTGAAGGGAAACCTAAAAGTCGGAGGGTCTCTGACGACCCGAAGGAAAGAATTCTTATTAGAACTGGGGAAGTTTCTAGACCGGAGGCAAGTGAAAATGTTGAAAGTTCCAAGGATGGTAGCCACATGGAGAAACCAATGGGTAGGAAGGGATGGAAAGGAGAGAAAAAAGGAAATATGGGGTGGACTGGCTTGTTCAAAAGAAAATGGAGCCATTTTGAAAGAAAAGTACTTTGGGAGTGTTTCGTGAGGAGTGGTGATCGAAGGGCAGACGGCTACATTGGAAAAGTTAAGGAGATGTGAGCGGGGATGGATGTGAGTGTGAGGAGTGTTGCTAGTCGTCTTTCGCAGCTAAAGCAAATTGAAGCCAATGGGTTGTTGTCAGTCGTAGAGCGCGGCGAGATTGAAAGAATGGTCAGAGAATAAGCTTTAGTTGAGGAAGAGTCTAGCTAAGGGGAAGCTGACTTTTGTGTCAGGCCGGAGAGTGGTTTAGGTGAAATGGAGGTGGAGAATGTCGTGGTAGCTAATGATGCTGAAGGAGATGCAGAGGATAGGGCTTTAAGAGTAGTTATAGAGACAGTAGATGTATGGAGAAGGGGTGACGATGTGAGAGCGTTGAGTAAGGATGAAAGTGGAGCCCTGGCATTTCTAAGAAAGGTGTACCATAGCGAGAACGTTGTTGAAGTACCAAGTTTGAAGGCTCAGGATGGTAAGAAAATAGGAGAGGAGGTGAAGCTGATCAACGGATTGATGCACAATCTTGTGAGAGATGGTATGACTGTGACTGAGATAAATCGGCTACTGTATGCTGAATCATATGTGGTTGCATCCGTTGCATTAGGTATGATAGGAAAAAAACAAAACAGGTAGAAAGAAGAAACCATGGTGGCAGAGGATGCTGGAAAAGGGCATTGGCGAGTGGAGGAAAGATCTTGGACGAATTGAGGAGATCAAGCAAGGGAACAAGGTTTGTCAGGTTGTTCGTGATAGATTGAATAGAAAGAATTAGCTTGTAGCGAAGGCGACGACGAGAGTCGGCACAATGTTGAAGAACAAAATTTCTTCCGCTAGCTCTAAGATTAGATAGTTTGTTGGGAAAAGTCTCTCCAGGAGACAGAACAACCTTTTCAAGAACAATCAATTTCAATTCTACAAGGGGCTTAATGGCAATGGACGTAAGTCGGAATCCTCTGTTCGTAATGCAGACGAGCCAAGAGAGTTCTGGTGTATTATCTGGTCCGAGGGAAATGAAAACGACAAGGAAGCAAGTTGGTTGGGTGATGTAAGGGAAAAGTTTGCAGACGTAGAGAAGCAAGAGCAGGTTGTGGTGTCTCTGCAAGATGTTAAGGCAGGGATAAGGAAGATGGTGAACTGGAAAGCCCCTGGGCCTCACTGGGTCAGAGGTTACTGGTTCAAAAAGTTCCCCTCGCAACACTAGTCTATTGCAACAGCTCTGCAGGAGTGTCTGACGTCAGGCGTGGTACCCGACTGGATGGTCAAGGGGAGGATATTTTTAATCCAGAGGGATTCTGTAAAGGGGACAGTAGCTAGTAATAATAGACCGATAGCTTGTCTACCGTTGACGTGGAAGCTGCTTTCTGGAATCTTTACTGAAAAGATCTACGGTCATTTTCCAAATAACAATCTACTTTCTGAGAAACAGAAGGGATTCAGGAAGAAGTCGCGTGGCACGAAAGATCAATTGTTGATCGATAAGGCAATTTTGCACGAGGTTAAGGCTATGAAGAGAAACCTTAGCATGTGCTGGATTAGTTACAAAATATGGTCCCTCACAGTTGGGGTTTGGAGATGCTGGACATAAGTGGAGTTGCAGAGAATGTGCAGAGTTTGCTGAAGGGAAGTATGGCTGAATGGAAGACGGTGCTGACGGCAAATAACGAGGTGCTTGGTGAAGTTAACATCAATCGGAGAATATTCCAAGGTGACTACCTTTTTCCTTTGATCTTTGTTATTGCAATCATCCCGCTGAGTATTTCACTCAACAGAGAGAAGGATATCTCTTCGGTCAGGGTAGGGTGTTGGTCAATCATTTATTGTTCATTCGAGTAAACGAGAGTTTGAGGCATTAGTCGAGGTGGTGAGGGTTTACTCTAGGGACATTGGGATGGAGTTTGGGTTAGATAAGTGTGCTCGTTTGGAAATTAAACGAGGGGAACGGGCTGAATGCGAGGGGATCGATCTACCAAGTGGAGAGTTGATGAAGGAGGTTGATGAAAATGGATACAGCACCTGGGAGTGCTAGAAGGGGCGAAGGTCATGCAGAAGAAGATGAAAGAGAAAATTGGGAATGAGTACGTACGACGTGTGATATTGCTGGCAAAGTCGAGGTTGTATGCCGGGAACATGGTTCGTGGTATCAATGTGTGGGCAGTTTGTGTTGTCCGATACAGCGCTGGAATACTGGATTGGTCTGATGCTGAGCTGCGCAAACTTGATACTAAGACAAGGAAGATTTTAACGATGAATGGTGTTTTCCATAGGAATAGTAGAGTAGGTCGTCTGTACATCGGAAGAAAGGATGGGGGTCGTGGCTTGATCGGCGTTGAAGATTGTGTGAGGCAGGAAGAGTAAGGGTTAGAAGAGTATATACATGCTACTGAGGAGACGACTTTGGAGCAGGTGACTGGAATAATTATGCTTGGAAGGGAGACGAAGAAGCATTACAAGATGAGAGTGGACGAGGAAAAAAAGGAGAGATTGATGGAGAAGGCTCTGCTAGGTAGGTTATTTCGGGAGATGGATGAAAATGCAACAGAGAGATCAGTACAGTTGGCTAAAGGAGGTTTCCTTGCAAAAATCATAGAGGCGTTTGTGTTTGCTGCTCAAGAGCAAGCATCGAGGACAAGGTTGGCGCAGTCAAAGTGGGATGGTGGTGTTAGTCCTATGTGTCGCATCTGCGGAATGGAATATAAGTCAGTTTCGCATATTGCGTGTGGGTGTAAGGTACTGGCTCAGAAGGAGTACAAGAGGCGACATGATCGGCTGGAGTTGAGAATATACTTGGAGCTGTGCAAGAAGTATCGGTTGAAATGTGATGGGACGTGGTTTGAAGAGGTGCCTGACAAAGTTAGAAAGAGTGAAGATATAAGGTTTACAGTTTGGTGGGATAGATCAGTGGAGACAATGCAACAGGTGGAAAGTAATCGACTGGATATTGTTGTTGCTGACCGCACTGACAAGAGATGGCTGTTTGCAGATTTTGCTGTGCCTTCCGATCGAAATGTGACAGCCAAGGAAGAAGAATAGGTCACTAAGTATTCTCCCTTGGCCCAACAAATCCGAAAATTACATAGCGTATCTACAAGTGTTGTTCCAATTGTTGTGGGAAGCTTAGGGGTGGTTACGAAGAGGTTGGAGCGCAGTTTGAAAGTGTTGGGCATCCATGATATCTTGGGTGGTCTCCAAACATCCACCATCATTGGAACTATCAACATATTGAGGAAGGTGCTTAACCTCTAAAGCTACTGGTCGGTAGCCGGGGTTAAGTTTTCTCGTCTGGCAGGTGAATACCATCTCCCTGTGCGGGCTGTCATGCTGGACATGAACTTTGTTATTATTATTATTATTATTATTATTATTATTATTATTATTATTATTAAAATCACTTAAAAAGGTAACGCATCGGTCATGGAAATCAAATACGTTTCCCATTTGCTTCGCCAAAAACTGATTTCTTCTCATGGCATTCACACTCTATCTAACGATAACTTCATCTCCAAAAACTTTGGGGGCTACGTAAAGCGTGTGCTGCAAAAGAGCTCTACAATACTCCTTACCTTCTCAAAAGTCTGCTGCACCCAATACTTTTCAAAAATACTTTCATCGAGACTTCCCAACAAACACTTTACGATTCCATCATGGATACCGTCTTTTAACGAACCCGAGCACCCTTTCAACACTGATCCTCCATCATATAAAAAAATCACATCAGTTATTCGTCGTATGAAGTCATCTGCCTCACCATGCCCACTAAATAAAATATCCATAATTTGCTTCAAACGATGTCCCTATCTACGGTGTTTCCTCACAGAAATAATTAAAATCATATGGATTTCTGGCAAAGTTCCTTCTGAATGGAAAAAGGCCTGTACGATTTTAATACACAAGAAGGATAACACCGATGACCCTTCTAACTTTCGACCAATTACTCTTCAAACGGTTCCATTAAAAGTTTTTACNATTCCCACTCTATCTAACGATAACTTCATCTCCAAAAACTTTGGGGGCTACGTAAAGCGTGTGCTGCAAAAGAGCTCTACAATACTCCTTACCTTCTCAAAAGTCTGCTGCACCCAATACTTTTCAAAAATACTTTCATCGAGACTTCCCAACAAACACTTTACGATTCCATCATGGATACCGTCTTTTAACGAACCCGAGCACCCTTTCAACACTGATCCTCCATCATATAAAAAAATCACATCAGTTATTTGTCGTATGAAGTCATCTGCCTCACCATGCC
This sequence comes from Morbakka virulenta, assembly GCA_003991215.1. Classification (NCBI taxonomy): domain Eukaryota; kingdom Metazoa; phylum Cnidaria; class Cubozoa; order Carybdeida; family Carukiidae; genus Morbakka; species Morbakka virulenta. Next base: position 511,838 of record RDPX01000227.1, read on the forward strand.
CACTAGATAAAATATCCATAATTTGCTTTAAACGATGCTCCTATCTACGGTCTTTCATCGCAGAAATAATTAAAATCATATGGATTTCTGGCAAAGTTCCTCCTGAATGGAAAAAGGCCTGTACGATTTTAATACACAAGAGGGGTAACACCGATGACCCTTCTAATTTTCTACCAATTACTCTTGAAACGGTTCCATTAAAAGTTTTTGCACCCTGTTTGCGTGACTCTCTATTTGAATACCTGAAGGATAATAACTTCGTTGAACTTAATATTCAAAAAGTCTTCACTTCTCGGGTACTTTAGAACATACTGCAATGATGGCACATATAATAAAAAGGCTCGCACTAGTCAACGCTCCTTAGTCATTACTCTTTTAGACCGAAAAATGCTTTTGGTGAAGTTCATCATAACCTAATAACATCTGTTCTCGATCACCATCATATTCCTGGCAAAATTAAGTCTTTAATTACCAGTCTTTACACTGAATTTAAAACAGCATTTCTCACTGATCATTTTACAACTGAAGCCATAACAGTTCGTTCGTGGACTTTTACAACGAGATTGTCTTTGTCCAATACTCTTTAATTTCAAGTTTTAACACATTCATTCAATATTTTAGGGTTGAAAAATACAACCAACTTGGTTTTTCACTTCACGATAAGAACGATCGCATTTTCAATCCTGTACACTGGTTTCAGTTCGGAGATGACGCTGCGGCCATTACAAGTGGGAAAAGAGATAATCAGCTTCTTTTAAACTGTTTTTCTCGATGGTGTCAATGGGCCAACATGATCATAAGGGTTGATAAATGTGCCACGTTCGGTATAAAAAAAGTCACTACAAGATCTTTGCAATTTCAACCTAAACGTTTTTTTAATAATGAAACTGTACCTCCTGTAGCCATGGGAGATGCCTTTAAGTATCTCGGACGTTCCTATGACTATGACTATGACTTTGAAATGACCGATCAGTCTCACAAATCTAAGCTTCTATCTGTTTGACTAGATCTTAAACAAATTGATTCTTTATCTATCCACCCTAAACACAAACTGCGCCTCCATAGTGAATTTAACCTCCCAAAGGTTTCCTGGCACCTTACTGTTTCAAATGTTTCTAAGACTTGGCTGGCAGAAAATCTCGACAACTGGTCTCTAAATACATACGCCAGTGGCTTGATCTGCCTATAAGTGCCACTCTTAGCTCCATTATTCTTTCCAAAAATCAATTTGGACTCAACTTGCAGCTACCTACCACAAAACTTCTACAATGCCAAATTGTTACCCGTAATGCTCTGACGTTGTCACCAAATGATAATATCCGATCATCATGGAAAAATACAAGCAATGGTACCAATATACAACACGATATTTATAAAAATTCAAAAGAAGTTCTGAAAGCTGTGCAGACAGAACACAAGGAGAGTTAAAAAGTCATCTTACTACTCAAGGTACCATTCTCTCAATTCTGTTTAATAACGCAACTTCAAAGTATAACAGGTTTTGGTCTGAAGTTCAAAGTAAGATGCCCCAAAATATCTTCAGCTTTACCATTCGTGATTTGAATAACACCCTTGCAACTCGTAAAAATCTATCTAAATGGAAACTTAGTCTGTCGTCTTGCTTCTCTTCCTGCATTGAACCAGAAATCCTTCTTTATGTTGTCGCCGGCTACAAAACGTACCTTCAGGAAGGTCGATATACTTGGCGACACAACCCAGCATTACAGTTTTTAGCAGAAGCTCTCAAATCCTTTGCACGCTGTACAATATACGCTGATATCTGTGGATTCTTATCGCCATGCATTATAACTGGAGACGCCTTGAGGCCTGATTTGCTGTTAGTTACTCCACAACAACAGTTATACATTCTTGAATTGACGGTGAGGTATGAAACAAACCTGGATAAAATTGCTTCTCGCAAATACGAAAAATATCGTTCTTTGATTCGTGATTTACATTCCAGCTTTTCAAAAGTTAGCTTCGTAAATCTCTCCATTAGCTCTTTAGGTATATTCAATAAATCTTGTATTAGGTTCAGTGAAATGTTCAAGGCTTTGAACATCGACAACAAACACGACCGCTTTCTTTCAACCAAAATTTTCCAATATACTCATTCGCACTACATACTACATATTCTGTCGTAGAAATCAACCATTGACCAAACCTGAACTATTGTATTTTTATTAATTTTGTTAGTAAAATATTTAATTTTGGTTTTGTTAAATAGACAAACCAGTGCAAACTACCTTGATTAGTGAGGTTTGTAATTGTATGTGTTCAGATGAAAAATATAAAAAGTTTCCATTATTATTATTGTTTTTATTATCGAATGGTTACACACCATCTAGTGATGGGTAAAAAACCCACTTTCAGCACCCAGCAACAAGCCAGGAGAGTTAAATGCAGGCACATTATTTTTATTATTATTATTTTTTATTATTATTATTACACTAGTAACTAAAAGCACAGGAAGATGTTATACCGCATCTAATAAGAAAGCTGGTTATTATCAATAACCAAACGTACCTCATATTTTGGCATTCTTGTACTTTTCTTATTATTCTAGCTGTCCCTAACCTAGACGTATTTTCAACAAGATTTTCCTCTAGCTCGATTTCAATATCCTTTATAAAGCTTGGAAACATCTTTGAAACACTACCTAGTGCTCCAACAACATTGGTACCACCATAACGTTGCTCAGATTCTAGAGTCGCTTTATTTCCAGTTTGAGATCATGATATTTTTCAACCTTAAATGTTTTTGTTTCAGATATTCTTTTATCCCCTGGTACCGCTATGTCAATAATTACTTTTTGCAGACCTTTCTGTATTTGCAATGATGACTATGTCCGGTTTCCTTTCCTTAATCTTATTATCGCACTGAATCATCATATCCTATAGTATCTTATGATCAGCATTTTCAACTGCAACCTCAGGTTTTCGATCATACCAATTCTCAGGTTTTTCTAATTGAAATTTCTCACATGGCTTCCAGTGGACCATCTGTGCACTTTTGTCGTGTTTCCTTTTATGTTCTTTTTGCACCAGTGTGGTACACTCGCAAATGACATGGCTTATCGTTTCCCCTTTCTGACCACATAATCTACAGTTCAGTAGAGTCATTCATCAGTAGAGACATTCACCTGCAGTTTTGTCAACATTATGCTTCATGTAGTTGGTTTTAATGGCTTGCTCCTGCGCCGCACATATCAATGTCTCAGTCAGGATTTTTAAATCACACTTACTGAGCCATTTCGAAGATGCCTCTTTATCAACGGTATCTAATACGTCTCTGGTAAACTGACCATACATCATTATTATTATTATTGTTATTATTATTATTATTACTATCATAATCATTATTGTTGTTACTGCTGTTATTTACTTATTTTTAAATAATTTTCTTGAATAAGAAATAAAAAGAATTTCTGCTATTAGCGGTGAACCTCCTTATAAAGTAATAAGTAGAAAATGAAATGTACAAAAAGTAAATGTAGTTAAAGAGAGTCCTCAAAAGGGAGTTTAAATCTCCAGAGGGGTGTGTCTGTTCCCAATCTCGTCTTGGAGTTCAGTAAAGAGAATAGTTTTGAGAGAAAAGGCTCTACTTCAAGCTTCAGTTTTGGATCTGGGGGTGATCAGCCTGCCTTCTTTTCTTTTTGTTGATATTGAATGATTGAATAATTGAAAATCAATTAAGTTGTTTTTTATACCATGCAGCACTTTAAAAACAACTGACGCTAATCGCTCTTTTAGTTTTGACAAAATTGGTTTCTCCATGATAGTAATAATAATCCTGTATATTTATTCTCTACAGTGTTATGTTAAGATACTCGTATTTGACTTCTTTATTTTTGAAAGAACAAAGAATGGACACATCGCAAGGTGCTTGAGACTTGAGCTTTTTAACACAACCATAACGGACTACTTCAGGTTTTCCAGGCTGGTAGTTAGGTACGAAGTTCTTTTTTTAAACCATATGAACAGCATTTCACCTTTATCTGAAAACAAGTCTTCTATTTCTTTTTATTTCTGACTGGGAAACAGATGGAACCTGCCACCAGCGTACATTAACAAAGTGCATTTTTGCGGACTTAGATAAGCATTATTTATTAATATCACATAAAAAATGCACCTTGTTGATCAAGAGAGTACCACAATGGTCTTAAAATGGACCATTGTTGTACTCTCTTGAGTGTATTGACTGTGAATCAGACAGTTTATCTCCGACACTAACAAATCGACATCTGTCGAAGAGATAGTCAGCTATCCACTGCTGTTCAGTTCCAGAAATAGCTATAGTAGTGGGGTTTGCTTAGTAGGCAAAGATGCCACACAGACCAACGCCTTATATAAGTCAAAGCCCAAAGCCCAAAGCCCAAAGCCCAATACAACGTCATTTGTCCGTATTTTGTCTTACGCGATCATGCAAGTATAGGACTGCGTCTTGGGTGCCTTTGTTTGTTCTGAACCCATATTGAAACGTGATGTTGTTTGGTTTCAGAAACACTGTTACTTATTTGGAAGCAACGTCTTCTTCTTCTTCTTCTTCCTCTTCCCCTTTATGACTGTTGGCCCCACTTTTTAGGTTCAGCCACCCGGGTCTTTCGCAGCAAGGTCCTTCTTTCCAGGGCCTCTTCCTGATGCATGCCGAAGTAGCTCACATCCTTCTGTATAATTTATCTCCATCGCTTCTTTGGTTTTCCTCTGGGCTTTCTTCCTGGTACTATACTTTCCAAAGCCAATTTTGCTAGGTGTCCTTCTTTCCTCCTTACATGTATGTACCAACTCACTCTTTTTTCCTTGACCTTCTCATTGAAGTCACTTACTCTCAATTCTCTCCTGATGTCAGTACGTCTTTCTCTATAATCTCAGCTCCACACCTTTGATTCTTCTCAACATCCTCATTTCTGTTGTTTTCAGTAAACTCTCCTCCTTCTTTCCCATTGTCCACACTTCTGTACCATACAGAAACATCTTATTATGGTTATGTAAAGCTTTACCTTGAGTTTCGTAGGCATCTTTCTGTCACTGACAACGCCTGACAGCTCTCTTCACTTATTCCATGCTGCTGCCACTCTAGCTCTTATAGCCACATGCAACCCTACCCTGGCATTTACGGTCACTCAAAGGTATTTGAACTTCTTGACCTGCTTGAATCTAGCATTATTCTTGTCTTTGATATTTACTATCACATCCCTACTGCCACTTTCAATGACTACAGTCTTTTTGGTGTTTACCTTCAAACCCTGCTCCCCATCTCAATTTGGCAGCTCAGCCATCTTCTCTGCAGCTATTGCTCACTGTCTGCTACTTCCTGCAAAGTCGTCTGCAAACAGTAGCTCCCAATGGAGGCTTATACCAGAATAAAGAGAAAGGGTCTGGGTTTAGACCCTTGATTCAGATCGACTCCGATGGTAAACTCGTCTGTTACGCCATAGAGGCTCCAGTACATCAGATCTCTATCAACCCGATCATATGCCTTTTACAAGTCCACATGGGTAGAGTAGAGGTTGTTATTTACATTAAGATGCTTTTCCTGTTGTTGCCTTATAATAAAGGCAACGCCCATTCTTCCTTTACCTGGACTAAAGCCAAATTGCATATCATTTACGGACCAGTCCATGCAACCTTCCCTCTATTACCTTCTTCAGTATCTTCATAACATGTTCTAGGAACTTGATGTCCCTGATGTTCTCGCAGTCCAATGGGCCCCCTTCCTTTATTAAATTGTGACTGGTTCACTTAGTTCCCACTTTACTGGCATTTTCTCTTTGCTCCCTACCTTCCGCAGCAATGACGTGACCATCTAGGTTCCCTTCTTTTCTAGGTACCTTAGCAAGTCTACTGGTATTCCAGAGCACCCTGTTGCCTTCCCGCTTTTCATTTTCTTCACCGCTTCTTCTGCTGATAAAAAAATTGGAAAAATCACTTAAAGAAGATTGTAAAGCAATCAGAACCCTCAGAGACGCCCCTTATTTTGTGATGTCAAAAATGCTTCAAGGACAGGAGCCGGAGACGCCTGTGTTGCTCATTGAGATGTTCGAGAAGATCTGGGAGAGTGAGTCAGCACTAGAAGACTGGAAGAATAGACTCACAGTAAAACGTCTAAAGAAGGGAAAGCTTTCAAACCGCAGCAACCTGAGTGGTCTAACACTTCCGTCTTTTACCTCCATGTTATTTAACAGGATTATCCACAAAAGACTCTCGAAAGCTCTAAAATCTCTAAATTACCAGTTAGTAAAGGAGCAGACAGATTTTGAAACAAAACAATGGATGGAAAGTGCCACTTTATTCCAATTTTTAAGAACATGGGGCAAGCATTAGATAGCATACTAAGAGAGTCACCCTGGAGGATACTCTACGGAGTTCTGCAAAAGATTGTCAACACAGCGGAGATATGTACTGTGGCTTTTCTTTTCCAGTGATCAAACATAACACTTTTTTGGATGCTTTTAAAGTCAACACTGGAGTGAAACAAGGCTGAAATCTTTCACCCTTTCTGTCTGTCCTTAGCATTTACTGGAGTATGAACACAGCTGCTGAAACAAAGAAAAGAAGTCTAAATTGGGATTTTATTATCTGCCTTGAGGATCTTCATTTTGCTGATGATGTTGTCCTGCTAGCCTACCGACAATAGAATTTGCAGACAAAGATCAGTAGGATTGCGAAAGGAACAAGACCTTAAATTGAATGTCAGCTCAAAGGAAACAAGACACTTGCAGATAACCAACAGGTCAAACAGCCAAAAGTATGAAAGGAGAAGAGCTTGAGCAGTTGGAATACATCTTCTGTTCGGGCTCCAGGATGACTAGGAATGGAAACAGTGAAGAGAAAACCAGGGAGGTATCTCAAAAGCAAGATAAGCTTAGCATTGCTGGTGGGTATCTAGAGATTCGAGAGGATCAGACAAACAAGAGTGATAAGCTCTCGTGGGTCCCCTTATGCACCACAGCACATGAAGGGTGCTAATGAAGCATCTCATACGTTATGATTGGGAACAAGTAGAGTAATAAGATATCACATTTAGATTTCTTTCGCAAAAGTTTATCTAGAGTCCCAACGGATAACGAACGGTGCTTCTTGTTCCTGAATAAGTTGCTGAATTCACAACACCAAGGCATTACATTCGATAACATGACAATGCATTTGGCTATAAAGTGCAACATGTTACTCATTACTCCCCTTGAAATACATCTAGTTCTGATATACTGCCTTTGTAGGAAATAATTAAAAATTAGATCAAAATCCATGCCTTTTGACATGGAAAGATAGCTTTAAAAGTTACTTTAGATGGAAAATATTGTCTAGAAAAATAAAAATGTAAAGGTGAAAAGTATAAACAAAAGTAATTAACAATTAAAAACAGGAAGTGTAAGAAAGAAACCAAGGAGCTGTCAGTAGCACTGAAAGTAGTGAAATGTACTCTCCTGCAACTCCTGCTAAAAGTACCAAGTCAAAAAGTCATTGAAAATTTAGTCAAGGAGTATCAACATAATAGGAGAAAAAATAACAATTAGAAAGACATGTACAAAGAGCTAGAGATGATGAAAGAAGGGGGCAGGAAGGTTTAAAATGATTAATATTTTTAGAAAAGTCTATTCAGCAAATGGGTAGCTTAGGACAGAGGTTGCTAAGGTTTAAAATGGGAAAAGATAGAAAAGTATGGGATTTCAATAATCACACCTGAACCAACGAATGGAAAGAAATAAAGAAGAGATAAACTTCCCTTATTGCTCAACAATTAGAATGAAGTGACAACAAAGGATTGACAGGGGGGAAAAATGGAGGGCTTGGAGTATGATTGTGGCAAGATGATAAAGACCAGAACAAGTTGGATATTTCCCAAAGGAAAATTTTCGCCAACATAAAGACTTCAGCATGTCAAAGCAGTTCTGAAACGAGTTAGAAATTTATTGACTGCAAAGACTGGCATCGGAATGATAAACTTTTAAGGTCACCACAGATATTAGGCCAGATGAAAGATAAAAGTGGCTGGGAAGAGTACCATATAAAAAGGAGGATTAAAAAATAAATATTTGAATAGACAAAAAAAAGAAATAGACATGTTTCTGAACACAAGGAATGCTACGTGGAGGGTCTAAATTCATTAAAGTCCATATATATTTACCAGCTTACTACTGAAAACAAGAAAGGCAAACTGGAATTTCCAGAAAAGGAGATGAAGAGCACCCTCAAGATAAATGTCCCATGAGGAAAGAAGGAGAAATCAGCTATCATATATTGCTAAAAGAAGTACTCTAGTAGCTCTGGTTCTTCATTCAACCTGTTTTAGTCAAATTTTCTATGAAGAAGGCAAACGTCAAGAGTACTCTAGGTAATGAATGCATTACCTAGAGTTTTTAATTATTGTTCTTAGCTACAGGATCCAATTTGGTCATATTATAAAAATTGCTTGATTAACAAAAGATAAAGCTTAAGACAAAGAAATTCAGAGTTCTACATCAAAGGGCAAATTAAAAGAGATAAAGTTCAAGATAAAAGGAAAAAATTCAGCCACAGCATATCTTTGAAAAGCTTGGGCAGCTGATACGAGGGTAATCAACATGCTAGAAGAACAGGAAAAAAGCTAAAATGGGAAGCATCCGAAAGGTTTAGAACATTTCAAAATGCTTATATTTTCAAAGCCCCCAATACCTTGGGAACCGGAGATGTACGGTAAGGGGCGCGTCCACAGGGGCCGATAGTGGAATGGCCTTCAGGTATGCAGGTTAGCTGCAAATAAGGCTTAGCTAAATAAGCAGTCGTGGAAAAACAGCGGTAGGTCTATGCAGGGAAGAGGAACCAACAGGTGACACTGATGGCTCGCTCAAACTCTCACAACCCAATGACGGACCTGCAACAAAGCGAGGATGGCCCCCTTTAAATAAGTAACTAGTACCTACAGTTGGCGGAGGAGGCGAACCAATGGTCAACGGTGCTACAGGATAACGGGAGGCAGGTCAGTGACCCTGAGTTGTGGCTCCTGTACTGCGTTGCAGAACAGAGTTGGGGTACTTACTCCAGTAATCTTCTCCTAGTCAATCACAATGGCGACAAACTCAAAAGATATTTAACTCAATAGTGTTAACAGGAGCATGGTTAAATTACCAGTTTCTGCGCTCGGTAATAATGCTTCGAGTACACAGGGAGGTCAGGATCGTCATCATGCTATTGTGTACAATTATTGTGTACAAGAAAAAAATATAAAAATTAGTGCATGGAATGTAAAATCCCTCTATCAAAAAGGAAAGCTGAATAATGCAAAATTGGAAATGGCACGATTGTATATTGACATCTTTGGCATGTGTGAGATAAGATAGACTGGAGCAGGATGTTTCAAAACAGATGATTACATGATGTACTACTTAGGTAGCACTTTTCATGAAAGAGATGTTGGAATTCTTTTAAATAAACAAGTACAAAACTCAGTGATAGGATTTTTGGCCAATTTCAGACAGAGTTATACTTATCAAATTAAAAGCAAAACCATTTAATATCAATTTAATTCAGGTATCTGCACCAACTAGCAGCAGCTCCGAAGAAGAATTAGAAGACTTCTGCAACAAGTTTGACGACTGCTTGAACCAATGTAAGTCACAAGAGATTACCATGGTTATGGATGACTTCAATGCTAAGGTAGGGATAGAAAGGCATGCAAACATAGCTGGTGGGAAAAGCATTGGGAAAAGAAATGAACGAGATGTGCAACTCATTGAATGGTGTGAGCAAAATGACCAAATCATTTTGAATACATGGTTTACAAAACATCCATGTTACTCGTGGACATGGAAGAGTCCAGATCGCCAAACAAAAAACCAAATTGATTACTTAACTATAAAATCACGATTGAGGGATTACATCGAAAATGTTAGAACTTTCCCAGGTGCTGACTGCAACAGTGACCATGCTTTACTAGTTTGTGATATCAAATTAATGCTTCAGAAAACAAAATAACAAAAATTAGAGCCTAAACTGGATTTCAGGGTACTTCAAGAACAGCAAAAAAAAAAGAAGAGGCTTTCAAAGAACTAGTTGTGGAAACACTAGGGCAGCCAGATAACAAGCAATCAATAAAAGCGGTAGCAAAGAAGGTTATTCGACCAAAACCTAGGAACAAACACAAACCTTAGATAACTAATAAACTTAGTTATCTAAGTTTTGTGTTTAAAACTAATAAACTAATGGAAAAACGCGGAAGAGTGAAAAATAATAAAACAGAATACAGAAAAATAGATAAGAAAATAAAAAAAGCATGCCAAAAAACTAAAGAAAAACATTTAAATGAACAATGTGTAGTAATAGAAGATCTTGAAAAGAAAAACCCACGTCAAATGCATGAAAAAATAAAGGAAACAACAAATAGACGGAAAATTTGTTCATCGGCTTTATGTGTAGAATCTAAAGACGGTACTATTATCATGGAAGAAGAAAAAATGTTAGAAAGATGGGAAGAATACATCATAGAGTTGTTTGAGGACAACAGAGAGGCCACAATAAAGATTAGGAGAGAAAAGAAAAATATACCAAGTACAAAACAAGAAATAGAAAAAGCAATTAAGACTATGCCTAAAAACAAAGCAACAGGACCAGATGAAGTGGCCATCGAACTAATACAAGCTATGGATGATCTTGGAATTGAGTGGATAACAACCATTGCAAACAAAATTTATGATGAAGGACATTTTCCACCAGACATGAGAAGATCAACATTTATTGCCTTACTCAAAAGACCAGGAACCGCAAAATGTGAACTAATCGTACCATAAGCCTCATGAGCCACAAAACCAAGTTAATCTTTAAAACCCTGTTATATAGAATGAGGAGACGGACAAAAGGAGTAATATCAGAAGAACAATTCGGCTTTGTAGAAGACATAGGAACCAGGAATGCCATTTTTATGCTCCAAATAATTAGTGAGAGATACATTGAGATGAAAAAGTACATTTACATAAGCTATATTGATTATGTTAAAGCTTTTAATAAAGTCCAGCATAAACATCTGTTTAGAATACTGGAAGAATTAGATATCAATGGCAAAGACTTAGAACTAATAAAAAACCTGTACTGGGAACAAGGAGTAAACATAAAAATTGGGAATCATGCAAGTAACTGGGTCAAAATTAAGAGAGGTGTTAGACAAGGTTGTGTACTATCCCCGGGACGTTTCTCATTGTACACTGAGTCAATAATGAATAACACTGCACACATGCAAGGTATTAAAATAGGAAGAACCAGCATAGAACCTGCGTATCTCAATAATTTAAGATACGCAGATTACACTGCCATTATTGCTGAGACTGAAGATCAACTCTACAGTAAATTCCAAAATGCTCAATAATGGTGGATGGTAAGATCCTAAAAAAAGTAGACGACTTCATCTATCTTGGTAGCTTGATAACATGCAACGGTAAATCAGATAAAGAAATAATCAGAAGTATCGGGATTGCTAAAACAGCCTTCAAATCAATGGCAAACGTCCTAACCTCTAAAGTCATCAATATGCAATTAAAAATCAGAACTCTGAAATGCTGTCTGGAGCACACTTCTCTATGGCTATAAAACTTGGACGATCAGCAAAGCATGGAAAAAAGATTAGTGGTTACAGAACTGTGGTTTCTAAGACGCATTTTAAGAATACCATGGATGAAAAAAATTAGCAATGAGGAGGTCTTACGAAAAGCACAGACCAGCTTAAAATTAATAAAATCGATCCAAGCTCGACAATTTTTTTTTTTTATACATGTCATGAGAAAAAAAGACCTAGAATATCAGGCCATCACTGGTAGAATTGAAGGCACCAAAGCGAGGGGACGACAACGGCTGCTCTACACCAGTCTACTGGCAAACAGGGTGAACTTGAGACTTGTTGAGCGGATTTACCTAACGGACCTTCGAGAAAGATACCATAATGTGACAACCAATGTCAGAACCTGACAAAGCACCCACCAACGACGACGACGATATTTTCAACAAATTTTGTTATATGAAATAAAAATTGGAAAAATGCACTATTGTTGAGTCCATAGTACCACGAAAAGGTATCATCAAAGATGCAAATGAGAGAAAAGTTGAGTGATATGAAACTATTATGGTATAATGTGTAGATGCAGGAGGGATTAGAGAGTAACAGGATTTTTCGGTTGTCCCTCGTGAGTATATTCTCCTTTAGTTTCAATAAAATATGTAAAAGAAGATTTGGTTATTCAATAAGAGAGCTGAAACATCTGGTAGAAAACGTACAGTAAATGATTGAAAGAACATTCTTATGGCTGAATATAAACGAAACGATAAAACATGGAGTGAAGAAACATCTGATAGGAAACATACAGTAAATGATTGAAAGAACATTTTTATTATGGCTAAAGATAAACGAAACGATAAAACATGGAGTGAAGAGACATCTGACAGAAAACATACAGTAAATGATTGAAAGGACAGTCTTATTATGGCTGAATATAAATGAAACAATAAAACATGGAGTGAAGAAACATCTGATAGAAAACATACAGTAAATATTTGAAAGAACATTCTTACTATGGCTGAAGATAGAAGATAATACTTGGAATGGAGAAACATCTGATAGAAAACGTACAGTAAATGATTGAAAGAACATTCTTATTATGGCTGAAGATAAACGAAACGATAAACAATGGAGTGAAGAAACATCTGATAGAAAACGTACAGTAAATGATTGAAAGAACATTCTTATTATAACTGGATATAAACGATAAAACATGGAGTGGAGAAACATCTGATAGAAAACATACAGTAAATGATTGAAAGAACATTCTTATTATGACTGAAGATGGACGATAAAACACGGAGTGATGATACACACCAATAGGTGGGCGACGAATCAACGGCTTCACCATTATCAAGATAAGAATAAGACAATCAACGCNAAATGATTGAAAGAACATTCTTATTATGGCTGAAGATAAACGAAACGATAAACATGGAGTGAAGAAACATCTGATAGAAAACGTACAGTAAATGATTGAAAGAACATTCTTATTATGGCTGAAGATAAACGAAACGATAAACATGGAGTGAAGAAACATCTGATAGAAAACGTACAGTAAATGATTGAAAGAACATTCTTATTATGACTGGATATAAACGATAAAACATGGAGTGGAGAAACATCTGATAGAAAACATACAGTAAATGATTGAAAGAACATTCTTATTATGACTGAAGATGGACGATAAAACACGGAGTGATGATACACACCAATAGGTGGGCGACGAATCAACGGCTTCACCATTATCAAGATAAGAATAAGACAATCAACGCTGAGCAATATATTCACCACTATCAACAACAAACAACACAGAGAGATCCCGTCACACCCTCTATTGCACCTTTGCCAAGAGTGTACAGAAATACCCTCTTCTTCTTTTTCTTCGGTCTTCTTCAAACTTCAAGTTGGGTAGGCCGCTCGCCATTTCGTCTTTCACACGCTGCTATTGCTTGAATCGTCCTCCCCAGTGCCAACTGAAATACCGTGTAACCCCCGCCAAATAACCCTAATGTGATGTGACATTTTGAGAAACACTCTTGCAGACAGCTAATATCTCATACCTTTTAGAGAACTTGTTATTTTTTATTTGGACAATGAGAGATATGTTGTTGTGAATGTAAAAGCCGATAGGACAAAATAAAATTTGATTAACTTTGAATTGGGATGCTGTTACAAATTTGCCATCTATTTCTTGTGCCTCATTCTGTTAGAAACAGTTGCACTTTACAAAATCTTAAGACCACTGCTCAGGAAAATGTTTATACAACTTTTGCTTTTCAAAAGATTTGTTTTGAGTGTTTGATTTTTTATGATACCTATCGTACCGTCTTATACAGTTTTATAATGACTTGTTAATATGTAGTGTATTAGTAAAGGTTAACGTTGGGATATAGCTTGTTGTGGATGGGATATTAAAGCCAAAATGAGTGGAATAAAACATTATTTATCACAACAGGCATTTTTTACCAAACCAACATTTAGCTACTGATTATCAGAATATTATTTTTTCTGACTTCAAAATTTACCAATGTCTGTATTAATTAGTAGGAAAATGTTTGTTATTTAAAGAAAAATGTTCATTAAAAACATTTTTCTTTAATATTCATATTATATATATATCATAAGTAATACAAAATGTATAATATAATTTGTATAAATTGCAGGAAACAAAGTTGTCTTTAATTTTAATGATATGAGAATAAAATGAATACTGAAGATCTTACTTTATATATTTTTTATTTTGATCCAAAAGCAGGAAGTTCCTCTCCAAATTTTATTCTCGAATTTACTTACAAATGAGATGGTCCTACTTCTAGCAAAGAAACAAAAGAAAAGTAATGATTCCTAGGACTTGCTGAGGTTTAAAACAGGAGACTTTGGGACGATAAATCAATGCTCAAAACAGTTAGGTATCACTGCTCTAGTTTTTTTATATTTCACCTTACATTATGTACCTTTTAAATCTTTTGTTTTTCGCTTTCTAGTGAAAAAGGGTAAAAGGTGGAAGAAAAATGTGTGAGGAGAGAGATATTGAGAAGATACTTAGAAAAAGTACAAAATTGAGTGATGCCAGGGCAACATCAAGATACGCTGAATCCTTGAATGAAAACAAAAAAAATCACAATACAGAATTTTTTATAGAAATAATATCTGTTGTAGCAGAGTCTGGGTTTAAACAAGGATCAGTTAGAAGAAAACAAAGAAGAAGAAATAGAAGGAAAAGAAAAAACATCAATAATAAGAATAGTAATAATAAATTTTAATAACAATTTCCACTGTTGTGTCTGGTACCGTCGACTTTTATACAATGAAATAAATGATCAATTTAAATTCAGAGAAATGGGTTCAATAGTTAATGCCCAATGACATTAATATTGCAGCAAGCTTCTTAGGTCCTTTATTTCAGATGTTATGAATTCAATTTTACCTTTTACAGTTCTATGTAAACTGATCCCCTCCCACGACCAAGAGATAACACAGTACGTCAATATGGAGAGAGATCAAGACCCAAGTAGGAAGAAATCTTTACTAGAACTGGTACCTGCAGTAGTTGAATAGAAAAACAAATTCCAACATCTTAGATTGCCCAACCAATAGGCACAATCAAAATACGTTGCCATAACAACCTTACTCAGCATTTTATTAAAGAGGTTTTTTCCATCTCAGTAAAGTGTAAATACGTAACACTCACTATAATTGGCTGTTTTGATGGAGAGGAAGTTTTTCAATACTTGGTTATTTTTTATTGGTTTATTTTAGATCTTTATTATGAAATTTACGCATGCTACGTCTGATTTATTTCAGCATCGCGATTTTTAATGCCATTGTTCATGGGTCTTTGGAATTTTGGCCCTTTAAATGCAAACACGGAAGCGGTCGCGGAATTTTCGGTTCTGAATGTTCAGCATTCTGTAAATGTCAACGTCCTTACGTTTGCGAAGCATTTATTCAAAAATGCGTAAAGCCCACAACATATCTGGGAGAATGTCACCTAACAAAACCATGCAAGGATGGACTAAGCTGTCAACCAGGCTATCAGCAATGTTTTCACCATCCTCGTACATACATGGAACCATGCTCTTTGGGATTTCCTTGCGCACAAATGTACTCATGCCATCCTGGAATTCAAAAATGCTTTCATCATCCAAGGGATTATCTTGAACCTTGCTCTCTTGGTTTTTATTGTAGCAATGGGCTATCTTGTCATCCTGGAGAGCAACTCTGTTACCATGTACCAAGAAAATACAAAGAACCTTGCTCTGTATTTTTTGCTTGTGAGGCTGGTTTGAGTTGTCAACCTGGAGTTCAGAAGTGCTTTCACACTCCAAGGAAATATCTAGAGCCATGTTCAGCCTTTTATGCTTGTGAACGTGGGCTGAGCTGTCATCCTGGAATACAAGCGTGTCACCATTCTCCGAGGATAGAGGGAGAACCTTGTTCTTTAGGGTTTCCATGTAAAAAGGGTTTACGTTGCTCTGAATGTGCGTATCAAATGTTCACTTGTGAATTGGATCGAGTTGAAATTTTTTTGAATGAGGTGAGAGTACTTTTCTTATTTCAACCTTTGATGATTACAGGTATAAATTCAACTTTCAGTTAAGTTCAACCATATATAAGCAGTTTACTTAATGGTGCGTATAATGATTATAATTTGTTTTTTTAATCTGTTTACTGTTTATAGAAATGGGCATAGAACACATAATTCAATTATTCGCTAATAATCAAAGTAAATGATGAAACACGAAAACAAGAAGTTTAAATAAAACCACCAATTGTAAAAATTCATTTCTTTGAAAGGGTTTGGGAGAAGGATGGTAGAATAAAAACAATTATAAAAGAGAAGGGGAGTAAATTATAAAGAAAACAAAGCTAAAAATTCCATGTCTTGAAGATCCTTTATCACAAGCTGCTCCCAGAGCTCAGCTTTATTGAGAAAATCGAGAATGAATTTTGGTACCCGCTTGGGAGTTTGAGTTTTTTGAGATGTAGTTTTGACTGTTGTAACTACTGGGACAAGGTCAATGTTTGCAAGGTTACGTTTATGGAATATAATGTCATTCTTCTGCTGTCGCTCTCGGTTACCCGGACTGATCCAAGTGTACTTGAGGCGAGGGTGCATGTCAAATCATGGGTTCCTCACAATTAAACTTATCTATTCACACCAGTAGATGATTCGTTTTCCTCGTTCATTCCTGTTTCCAAGATCCAATGGTTAGAATATTTTTCTGTTATGGTCACAGCCTACTTTTGCGTTAAAATCACCCATTACATTTGACTACCTTCGGTTTTCAACTTGCCTCAGGCGTCCTCCAAGTCATCGTAAAATTTGTTTATTTCATCTTCGTTGGATGCAGCTGTAGGTGCATATGCAAAGATGAAGTTTATGTTGGGTGGACTAGATTTGAGGTTTACTAGAAATATGCGATCACATTGCGGCTAGACGACGAAAACAGATTTTGATACCTGTTTATTTAAGATTAGAGGGACTCCTCGGTGGTGTTTGTTGCCCGCTCCCGGGCAGATCACCGTTTTGTCTCCTTTGACGAATTGTCCAGTTCCAGTCCACCGAACTTCACACAGTCCCAGCGTACGTAACTTGAGCCTGTCAAAGTCTAGGATCACATTGTTGCTTTCTTACTGGTAAAGAGATCTCATGTTCCATGTGGCAATTCGATTTTGTTTGTTTTTTATTGTTAGTAGATTTTGTGTGCGTTCTTGTGAGTGGCAAAGGTAACCTCATTTGATTTCTTCGAAACTCCATAACCGGATGCAATGTAAGATCACGCCCATCTCATACCCAGCCTGAATTTAATGACTCAGCAATCACAAAGCATATGAAGGGTAAATTAGAAAACACAGTGTTCTTTTCTTGTAAGGAAAGATGAATAATAAGCTTGTAAATAAGAATTATATCACATTTCTATTTCTCTTGAAAGTTAAATTTTTTTAATGGTTTATCAAATATGAATTTGTCAAAGTGTTTTTGTATGAGATTATTGTATCCTTTACTTATTTTCTTCCAATTCCTGGTTGCTGAAATTCTTCCAAAAAGATATTATACACTGCTTAGGGCATTTGAAATTAAAAATATTAATAAATATACATTTTAGTGATAGGCTGATAGCAGGTTGATATGTGTGTTTTATGGGCAACATCATGCTGAATATGAATTATTCGCATTACGTATTACTAAGTCATTAGTTAACCAGGTAATATATTTAATGTTTAATCTTACTTTGTTGTAAAGCAGAAGAGAAAATGTGAGAAACAAACGAAAGTATAACTTAAAAATCTATCCAATCATTTCCAGTGACAAAATATGTGAAATAACTGACAATTTAGAAAGTGACAATAAAAAGGACATTCATAATTTTTAATGAATAATTCTGTCACTGAGCTTATTATGGATGAGGAACATGAAAGTTATTCAACAACTCAAGCAGCAGTGAGAAGAACATTAACATTCTTATCCCAGAGGCTAATGTACTTGTGCTGTATAACCAAGGTGTAAACTATACCAAAACAATATTCATGTATCAGACAGCAAATAGTATAAGGTTCCACAACTTTACAATAAACATAAAATCTGTGGACCTGAAAGGATTAATTGCTATGTTTGACATATCATTGCAGTGCAATATGATAAAATAAAGTGAAAATATACCCATATAATTTGTTTATCTCTCTTGCTGTCTTAAAAAGTACACAGAGAAGTACGTTCTCAGGTCCTTAGGTCTTTCATGATGGCTTATCTTAAATTTCTGTGGCCGAAAAACTGTTCTTCAAAAGTATCAAATGTTAGAAACGATAGATACTCTTACCCCTCTGATGCCCAGCTTCGGTGCTGCTATGTACCTTAAGCACGGTGGCGTTACAGTATACGTAATAGATATTACTAAGAAAGTAGCTGCAAATATAATTTTGGTGGTAACAATTGGTACGCTACTAATTATTTCACTGTACTCGTAAAAACTCTAATTGAGGAGCCGTGGCTTAATGGTTAGTGCAGTTGCACAATAAACAATGGGTTCAGAGTCGATTCCCCGAGAGGACGAGGAGAATTTGGAACTTTGCAAAAGAAAAAGACTTGGTTGACGTCAGGAGGGGTATCCGGCCAAGAAATTCCTCACTGCCAAAGTCCCTCTGAAGGGCACCGTCTGAGCCTCAATTGCTGGGGGGAAATGACGTTAAAACAAACAAAAAACCCCAACAAACTAGCAAAAAACTCTAATGACTAATTTGTTTTTCTAGATATGCTGATATCAAAACGACCATAGATGGCTCCTGTGACAAAACTGGGGAGAAGATATAATGCCAATCAAAGTGCTATCCCAGTTTTTTCTGGAGCAGCATCCTATTTTTTGTCCCACCCTTGAAAAAATAAACACTACTGTGCATGGACAGATTCAGCTAATCCTGCTGAGCGTGTCAGAATAGAGCACTTGGTAGGACGAAATCTCATCTTAAATATCTCAGAAGAAAGTTAATCAAAACTTATTTTGAATTGAAAATGAATTGCAATATTCAAATAATAATTTTGTTATATAATTTGGGATTGTTTGTTTGACGAATTTGTAATCCATATTTTAAGTGGTAAAGTTTAAAACTTACTTACGTAAGAACTATTGACTCCAATGCACTTTAGGGTGACAAAGTTGACTTTGTGAGTAGACCATTAATGGCATCAACTTTATTTCACTGTAAAGATAATCATTAATCTTTTTCTGTAGGACTACGATAGGCCCTACAACAAAGTGGCATTTCTTGTTACACATAACTCATTTTCATATGGCAAAAAGTTTGCCCCTTGGGTTCGCAATCAGAACAGAGACATTGAAATGCAGCTTAACGATGGTGTCCGTGGATTTATGTTAGATGTTCACAAAGGTATACTTTTTCTTTATTCTGTTAATAAATTTATGCATCTGCTGATCTTCTTGATTGTCTGATATTAGTCCTGAATTTCAATGGGTATGGAGTTGGGTTGGAACCGTTCCTGATGGATCTCATGACCATATTAATGCCATGGAAACGACATGAGCCATCAGTGTTACGTTCTTAATTAGATCGTTTTTAGAACCATATGTTATACCTAAATGTGCAGCTCTTTTTCTTGCTCTCTGTTGTTCGAAATTTTATCCCAATCACCCATATAGAGGAAACACAACGACATTTCTCTTACAAAGCTAGAACATTAGATCCTAACAAGGAAGGCAGAGAAAACTATAAAATGAAATTGCAAAAGAGGATTGGAATTATACAAAAAATATGTGTCCACCAAAGGACTTTGTATCAATGACAGATAAAGTCTTAGATGCTTATAAAACTTTATGTAAATTTAATTGGCATTTGCTCCCTCAAAAATTGGCAGAAAACCACTGATAGAAAAATTAAAAAAACATTTGTAACAGTACAGTCTTAAAAAGAAATTTTTGAAGCTTAAGAAGGGTGATAACTGATGACAGTATTTGTTTATAAATGGAAGTAGCTTTAATAAAACTAGGCTTAAATACATTACACCGCCATCTTGAAATCCCAATGGTTTTTGCTATGATAATTTTGGTTAAAAATCAAACAGGTTTCATTTTTTTGCTTAATATTTTTGTTTAGCTTATACTTTGTCATTACTGGTGTCAATAGTTTGATAACAGTTCCTTTTCTCAGTAACATTATCACCTTTAAGAAAAATTTTTCTCTTACATACTTTCTCAGCACAAATCTCTTTGTGACCACTGTGCTATTTCTGATCTGAAATAATCAGACGTTTTATACTATACAGTGTCTACAAGTTTCACCTGACCTTATAGATTCCTTCCAATTGGTGGCAATGAGTTTGATAAACGAGTTGATAGGTAACATGAATCAGATAAAAAGCTAGAAGAGTGAAATCATAATGTTTTTATGATATCAATAATGATACAGGAGAAGCTGTGATTTATATAACTTCCAACCCACACAAAAAGGGTGGGTTGAGATAAGATAAGAACAAACACTTTCTTGCTCGTCAAATACGTCGCTGAGTAGCTACATATCTTATTAATTTTTGTACTCGTCATGTAGATGTATGCTAATAAATATATTGATATAGATTTATAATCATATTATCAAGCATACAAACAACCTTATACCAACAAGTAGGATTTATGTTGCTTTTAAGATAGTTCATTTCCCTGGAGAAGAAGAATACTTCGTTTGTATTAGCTGGACAAAACACTGCCCCCCATTAGATATCATGATGTTTGATTCATGGGCTAAGCAGTCGAACCTTTAAGTCACGAAATTAACATAAATGACAATGCCTCAGGCCAGCTAATTTTCATTCCACGAGAAGGAGGTTTGTTGAGATATCAGTCAACTGTGACGTAAAAATAGAAAGAGCTTTAAATAGCACCTGAAAAAGAAAGTTCTTCCAACAGATTACATTTCTATAGAAATGTACACGCTTGGAGGCTTTTTCTTGTTTGTTCCTTAATTCTTCCAAACGACAATATTATCACCGAGAGGATTTAATCAACTGCTTAGTAGATGAGGTATCCTTCATTCCACAATGCAGTGGCTATGGTTACTTGCTCACCTCAGGGTACTTTTACGTCCTGTGTGGACAGCAAACCAGCCTTTCGTTTATGCCCTAAAATAATGGAAGAAGTATATAAGAAAACAGAATCTGTGTTAAAAAGTGAAACTGAAACGACATCTGGTGTGAGGCAAGGTGGCTCAGAGCCACCGTGTTTATTTAATCTATTCTTGGATTACACTTCAACCAACGTGTAGAAGAAGTTCAACTGGGTATATGTTTCAAATTTCTTATCACCAATCAAGCAAGGAAGAGAAATGATGTAATCCAATGCAGAGGTTATGAGAGGTATGCATGGCTAGGTTATGCAGATGATTTAGCACTCATAACAGGATGCATGCAGAAAGTCTCCTCGTGACGTATCCTGGGAAACGCTGAGGTCACCAACCTCAGTAGGCCAATTTCTGCAACACTCGCGACATGTCATCAGTAACAGATCTTATTCCTCTGTGATATTACCTTCCAACCTCCAAATGGCTCCATACCAAAGTCATCAACACGGATTCTTGTCAGAACCGGCTCTGGCTGTTGCCTCCTTCAACATTGAAGGATACACAGATGTGAAGGCAAAACTACTATCCCAGACAACACAAGATTATGACATTGTGTGCCTCCAGGAGACACACCTGAAGACCTCCAGCAGAAAACCGGACCTACCCGGAATGAAGCTGATTGCTGAGATACGACATGAAAAGTATGGATCTGCCGTTTTCACTAGAGACAACCTCAGTGTTGATGCATTCCACACCACAAACAAACACAACATCGAACTGATCACGGTGTCCCTTCCCAACATACAGANCTGGCTGTTGCCTCCTTCAACATTGAAGGATACACAGATGTGAAGGCAAAACTACTATCCCAGACAACACAAGATTATGACATTGTGTGCCTCCAGGAGACACACCTGAAGACCTCCAGCAGAAAACCGGACCTACCCGGAATGAAGCTGATTGCTGAGATACGACATGAAAAGTATGGATCTGCCGTTTTCACTAGAGACAACCTCAGTGTTGATGCATTCCACACCACAAACAAACACAACATCGAACTGATCACGGTGTCCCTTCCCAACATACAGATTACCTCTATCTATAAACCTCCTGGGTGTAGATTTTTCTGGACTGAACCACCGTCAAGCAGTCTGAGAAAACACAGGATCATCATTGGTGATTTCAACGCCCATAACACAAGATGGGACTATGCCGAAAATGACAGAGACGGGGATCTCGTTGAATCTTGGGCACAATCACTTGACCTGACACTAATTCATGACTCAAAGATCCCAAAGTCCTGCCTCAGTGCCAGGTGGAAGCGGGGCTACAATCTCGATCTCTGCTTTGTAACCAACCAACTATCCCATACCGCTCAGAAGGGGGTCTTATCCCCTATTCCCAAATCCCAATACCGACCAATCTCCATCAGATTATGCGCAGCCCTAAGTATATTAGACATCCCGTTCAAACGTAGATTTAATCTACAAAAAGCTGACTGGGAAGGCTTTAGACAAACTCTTGACTTTATGCTAACCGACCTGCTTCCAATTCCACAAAACTACTCAGCTTTCAAACAACGAATGCACAAAGCCGCATGCCTCCACATCCCCCAGGGGTGCCGCACAAAGTACCTTCCTGGTCTTACCAGCGACTCAAAACGTCTGCTCCAAGATTATGAGGTAATGTTTAGTTCTGACCCCTTCAATGACCAAACTCTTCAGATTGGGGAGCAACTTCTTGATATGGTTGGAATGGAGCGCAGGACGGCCTGGCAAAACATGATTGAGAATACAGACATGAAAATAAACAGTAAAAAGACCTGGAGCACGATCAAAAGGGTAGGAGAAAACAAGACGGATCCTCCCAAACAATGCAATGCCACACCCAATGAGGTGGCAAGTCAACTGGTGGCGAATGAACGGAGCAAAGAAAGGAGAAGACACACTGGAGTTATGAGATGGCAGTCCTCCATCAGACTGCCATCCAAAGACCAGAACATGTCTTACCTAACTCGCCCTTCTCTGCTGAAGAACTCCACCAAGGTACCAAACAACTCAAATCAGGAAAAGCAGCCGGCCCTGGTGATATTCTGACTGATTTTTTCAAGAAAATGGACCTACAGCAACCACCTGGATCCTAGAGATGTTCAATGCATGCCTCACCACACATCAAATCCCAGCCATATGGAGAAAGGCAAAAGTAGTTACCATACTGAAACCTGGCAAAACCCCTGATGAACCGAAGAGCTACCGACCTATTTCACTGCTATGCATCAGCTACAAGCTCTTTGAGAGACTACTACTCACCCGAGTCTGCCCAATAGTAGAGCTCCAACTAATCCCCGACCAAGCTGGCTTCAGGCAAGGGAAGTCCTGCGAAAGTCAGTTGTTGAAGCTCACCCAACAAATCGAAGACGGCTTCCAAAAGAAGCTCATAACTGGAGCAGCTTTTGTCCATCTGAGTGCCGCCTACGACACTGTCCAACACCGGCTTATGATTAACAAGTTGTACCATTTCACTCACGACACAAAATTCNCGATCAGCGCCGGAAGCAGGAAGATGACAATTGACATCCACTTCATCAGCATCCCATCACCTGGCAGAGACTGTCCTCTCGGAGCAGTTCCATGGACTCCACCACGCCCCTTCCACCTCTACCGACCAAGCCATTGAGGAGAAATAGTTGACCAGCTGGAAGGGACACAGCATGGCAGACTCGTGGACAAGCAGAGGCATAGTGCCAACGCAACAACTCGCCAGTGGAAATGAGCTACCGTGGCCAATATGGAAGACCCTCAACAGACTTCGAGTTGAGCAAGGCCGATGCAAGGCCTCTCTAAAAGTGTGGAACATGAGCCCCACCATTATCTGTGACTGCGGCAGTGAGCAAACCGTGGCACACCTCATGTCCTGTAGCTTCGCTCCAAAGTGCACCGCCGACGACCTTGCCAATCCCAGCGACGCAGCAGTGGCCTGTGCCACTTTCTTGAGTAAAGAGATCTGAGATGATGATAGCCACGAGACTCGACTAAGAAGAAACACTCATAACAGATACACTAAAAATTACAGTTGGCTGCAGATGTATTAAATGATTTTTTAAAGCGATTTAGTCTTGTCATTAGTACAGAAAAGAATAAAAGTATGATCCTGAATTTTAAAGTTAAAAAGGAGGAATTTCCAAAACAGCTTATCAACAATGACGAAAACCCCATCGCAAATGTAACTGAATTTGTATATCTTGGAGCCCTTATCACATACAATGAACCAGGCACATCAGAAAAAAAACTAGGTAGGAAAATTGGATTTGCAAACAGTAAGTTCTCTGAGCTCAAGAAAATGCTCTGCAACTATCATCTAAAACTTGAGACCAGAATGAAATTTTACGATACATATGTTCGAAGTAGGTTGTGTTACTGCTGTGAGCCCTGGACACTGACCCAAACACCGTATGCCAAGATTCGAAGAACACATATTCAATTTTTGAGATGTATGGTTCGTGGTGGAATGGCAAGAATGTCATCAAAAAAGGAGATAGAGTTAGCGAAAAGTCAGAGTGACATGGAGAGAATAAACTAGGCTTGAAAATACACCAATGAGAGGATATTAAATATCACGAAATCAGCTTCAATGAAAGAATATATAAGAAACCAGAACAGAAGATAGGTTGCACATGTTGCACGAGCATCTAACGACACCTTGAAAAAAAGGCTCAAGTTCGTCGACGAGAAATTTCTGAGAAGAGGCAACCGTAGTAAGACAGTGCTTAAAAATGTGATAGTTCAAGAAGTAAAAAAGGGAAGGTCGTTAGAGACATTTATGTGGGAATGCACTACTAATACACTAAAAGTTTTTTGTTTGTCAAACTGACTTGTATGTAAGTCAGTGCCCTGGAGTCCCATAAGGGCTATTGGGTTAAGAACTTATGTATGTATGTATGAATCTGTAGATCAGAGGATGGGAAGTTGTGGTGTTACTCATGGAAGAATATGTTCTTTGTCAATTTTTTATTACCATTTGACAGACCCTAACCATGCATTTTGAATCTTTTAGCAGAGAATCTGGGATGGAATTACAGTGTTAGAAAGGTTTTTTCCTTTGTATTGCATTAAATAAATAAATCCTTATAGCTGTCAAAAAATCATAGTGTAGTTGAGTGTGAAATTCATCAAACGATACGTCTAGAAAATTTGGTCATGATAGAAAAGTTGCCAATGAAATACAATGAAATTCTACGTCTGAAGAGGAAGAGTTTTTTAAAATTACAGTTCAAATTGGTCACAGCTGAGAGGCAACTTTTAAATTACAAAATTTGGAGGATTTGATGTCAGAGACCCAATGTTTTCTTGATCTGAAACATTAAGGAGGTCTAGATGCAGTGTTGTTGACGCAATATTTTTTTCTCGCCGTAACTGGTAACTGGTTCAATCCATGCCTCTAAAGACAGAATTATTTATCAGGAAAGATGCATTCTTTTCGCCTTATAAGATAAAGTCCATCAAACACTACATCCACCATCTTTTTGCCCAATATTTTTATACAGGTCCTCTCTGCTGCAAGCTCTGAACCATTATTTAGAATGATACCTGTAAACGGAATTACCTATCTAATTACTGAGGAATTCATGGGAGACTAGAGGTCTAGTATTTGGCTCCAATTATTGTTGATTAATACTTTGGGGACAGTTTACTAGATTTTGTTACAGTTCAAAATACACAAGCTATCTAACTAACCTCTTTTGAAACTTAAAGTGGTCTTTATTCGTTATTGCTGAATCAAGAAAGCTGAAATGATTCACATGGTCGAGGTCCTAGTATGATTGTACTGAATGTTTGTAATCTCTACTTTACATACTACATACCTTCATATTCTTCTGATTTGTCTTCCTCCCATTGGAAAAACACTTTGATATAATAAAAGAACCAAAGGCCAAGAACGAACTACCTAGGAGGCATACTTGCATGGTCATGAAAGAGCGAGCTGCAATTGCTAAGAACCGCGAAGGATAGAAGTCTGTGGAGAACCATGATCACCAAGTTCTGGGAGAGCATGGCATCTGAAGAGGAGGATAATAAAAGAACATGAAAATGTTCAGAAATGAAACTAATTATCGATTGGGTCTATTTTCATTTCCTGGTAATTTGTAAAGCAAGCCGTTTTTTTGGGAGCCGATATCTTTGACTTAGTTCTTGTTAAGACAGACCTTTTCATTAAGCAATGAGGGGAAAGCAAGATATTGATAGGTGGATTTTATTTCTAAATAAATGGAACAATTCTGAGTTTTTCCAAGCTAATCCAGTGATGCCAATCGGCCTTATTATAAAATTGGAAAACTTTACAGCTTTCATTAGGTTTTTTGTGTAATGTTACTATCATTTATTATCTTTCGTAGTTTTTAAGATATGTTCTCTATTGTAGTAACTTTTTTTAATCTAAAGTCGGTTTTTACTAGTACATGCAACTGTTAAGTTATAGTATTAATATTTCTATTATATGTAATTGGAATTCCAGTTTTTACTGTGTTCTCTTGTTATGTAACAGTGTGTTCTCTGTGCTTATATTTTTCAAAAATCAATATCGCGATCGAGCATATTTCAGGTCGAAATAATTATCTGCCCGTTGTTTTTACCCAGACGTTTACAGTTGTTGAACATCAGCTTCAATAAATACACGGAAAATCTATTATTAGTTTAGAAATACTCTCTGTCTCTGTCTGTCTGTCTGTCTGTCTGCCCCTCTCTCTGTTTCTCTCTCTCTGTCTCTCTCTCTGTCTCTCCAACCCACTTTATAAACTTTAACAGTTACTGTAAACCTGGGTAAGAAATACAATGATTACACATCTATGGTATCCGAAGAAATACCACAAATCTGTTTCACATTCTTTGTTCGTACCTAACTACCTCGTTTATAATGACCTCATGACATTTCTTAGCTATTTATGTGGGCATTCTTTTGGGCTATGTTATTCTCTTTTCATCATAGAAAAGAGATATTCTATTCTATTCTATTATATATAGTATAAGTACCCTATATAGGTATATCATATTATTACTTTAAATGTGTCATTCACATTACTGATTTTTGCCACACTGTACAACACACTCCAAATTGTACTACCTTTGGATGTATCTATTTCATTACATTGCATCTTTGTTTGTTCACATTGGAGTGTCAAAGACTGACGCTTACTGTATTGGGAATTTATTGTGTATTTTGTTATTGGAAGTTGAACATTATGGCCTAATATTGTCATGTTGTTGGCCTTTCGCTCTTCCAAAGACAATCAAGTCTTTTCGAAATGTTTTTTGTTTTTGTTTTGTATCTGCAATTGTACTCGCTGCAAAGTCGGCCAGAGAATTCTTTTAGGTAAAGTGTGATAGAGAGACTGTAACAAAACATAATTTCAAATTCCTTAAAACAAGGAAAGCGATATATATATATATATATCTTCCTCAATCTATCGATCCAGCTATCGATCCATCGATCCAGCTATCGATCCATCGATCCAGCTATCGATCCATCGATCCATCTATCTATCTATCTATCTATCTATCTATCTATCTATCTATCTATCTATCTATCTATCTGCGGTGCTGTACGTCACTTTTTGTGACTCAGCACTTGTCACAGTTACAGTGTGCAGGGCTATCCCTGCAGTCAGGGTTCTCCAGTAGTCTCCACTCAACCTTTTGTGCTTTATTAAGTTACAGGTCTGCAAGGTCTTGTGCTGTAATACTGAACAAGGTATTTTTGTTCGACCGGTTGTTTTTTTGACTGGTCGCAGGGACTCCCTGACGGCAAGTTTGGCTGGTGTGTATTCTGGCATGCGTATTTAGTGACCAAGCCATCTTCATCTCCTTCTGATTTAAGCACTCCATTCATTTGTGATTGT
>RDPX01000227.1:546024-556976 GCA_003991215.1 Morbakka virulenta
TAGAATAAATATAAAGCCCATCTTTCACAATAGCATCAAATTTCTATCATTCTTTCTACTAAAAGTATCTGATTAGTTTAGTATTTGGTTCTTTGCGCTAGTCTTTCTCATCTCTATATTGGTAATTGAACAGAAATTTATCTCTTGTAAGAATACAGCTCTCATTCTTGTCTTTCATCAAATTCGACCAATGTGGTCAAGAGAATTTTAATTTAATCCAGACAGAGATATTATCCTTGGTAAGCCTTTTTCTTCTCTAAAGGTGTATATCCGCAACAGGATTGACAAAAACAAAGAGATGGAAATAATAGGCCCTGTGAAAGCAGGAAGCTGGGGGAGCTGTAGCCTTACATTTTTGCAAAGTAATGACTTAAATGAGACAATTAATTTTTTTCGTGTGAGAAAGGAAGGTATTTTATCATTACTTTAATTTTGCATGTTCTACGTTACGAATGTTGTTTACTTCAGGTGGAAGAGTCATGCAAGCGCGCTTTTACCCATACCTATGCGATGCGACGTTTTGTTTCAGTTACACTCATTCCATTCTCTGTGAGTGTTGCACCAAGATATATGAATTATTTGACTTGTTCCAGTTGTACACCATTGAAATTTACTACAACGTTCTCGTCTACGTTTTTTCTAGTGATCATTACTTTGCTTTTCTCAGAGCTGATCTCCATTTCTGAGAGATTTCATCCAATTTTCGAGTGATTTCTTCTAATTCTTTATTACTATTTGCCAAGAGGTCTATATCATCTGAAAATCTCAAATTATTGATCGTAAGTCCTGTACCTTTAACACCAGCTGAAGTATTTCCAATGGTATCATACCTAATGCGTTCTAAGAACAGGTTAAAAAGTGTTGGGGGCAGAATACATCCTTGTCTGATACCCACAGTGCTTTTAAACCATTCGCTATAAGTATTACGGAATATCACTGTTGTTTTCGCGACGTCCTTATGCAACGTCCTTTGGAATTGTGTAGACGACAAAGTTACGGTAGTGCCAGTAACATGGTGCAAAGAAAGTCTGGCTTTGCAACTAAGGTTTACAAGCTGAACCCCAAAGTACTATCCACTGATTGGCATTCGTGGTAATCTCTGTGTGAAAGATTTGAACTGTCAGTCTCTAAACCGTAATGTGAAAGTGAGAATAACTAAATGCAAAATAGGAATGGAAAAATTTTGGCTTTTCGTCGAACTGAAGCTTTCAAAATTGCTATATTTACACACCAACCTCGTATTCAGCACTCTTAGAAGCTCAAGAATGTCATTAAGCTAATCGAAAGGGGTAAAATACTTTAATGTTTTTGAATGTTTTTTGTGCGAGAAAAGTATTTAGCTCCTAACGACTTTTACAATTATAATGTCAAAGAAAAAGGCAAGATTTTATTTGTTAATGGTTCTACTATTTTATTCAAATCCTCCAACATGGAAGGTAAGGAGAATCGCACTATTCTGGGACACCGCAGCATACCATTACCATGTTGTATACGTCGAAGCAATCAATATCATTACAAACTTTGCTAAGGAACAGGTTGGTGACCCCTGTTTTGAAGTCTTTAACCGACTGGAATCGTTCCTTTTAAAGTTGGCAATAGGGGACGGCAGGACTACAGAAATTGAGTATATATGACAAAAACAATCAAGCGACATAAACGTTGATCAACTTTCTATAGATTCGAAATTATATAAAGTTATTGTTTGTGGAGATGAAATTGTTTTTTCAAAGATGTTTTCGTAAAAGTGGAAAACCTCGAAACTTCCGGCTGAAGTCTAATCAGTAATGTAATCAAAATACTCAGACTTGTGGCTGTCAATCCTGTATCGCATGCTACTGCAAAAAGAACTTTTACACTGGCGTGATGTCTCAAAAATCGGATGAGATCAACATTGCTACTTTAATGATTTAACGCTGTTGCAGTACTTAATTTCCACAAAGAAAAAAACAACGAGCTTTACTTCTATCGTAATGAAACCCATCTGTCTCTGCTGGAAAAGTTTAACTAAAATCATTATGATTAACTTCTATTGGCGAAACCTTTTATTCCTTCGCGTATTAAAATATTCCGGGAACTTCATCGCAGCTCTTCTATCATAAAAATCATTCAGCCAAGTCTAAGCAACACCCAATTTACATGTTATCTGCCTTTTACCACAAACTCCCCTTGTTGGCACATATTTCATACCCTTATAATAAAACCATGTATACGATATATAGCATATGTCAAGGGATTGTGATCCAGGCTAAAACCACTTTTGATTGCTATGTCATACTCTTGTAAAACTAAATAATATTTAAATGGACTATTTGTTACAGAGTGATTGTATTTATTATACCTCTCAACAACACCAAGAGCCAACTTTGTAGTAAGTTGTCTTTCCAAACCTTGATATTGGCATTGATAACGCTAAAGAATATATTGCTTACTATTTTAGATAGAAAACATAATTTCTGTTATTTGGAATCATATAACAATATCTTTTACTTTTAAAAGAGTTTTATTAGCAAGTCAGTTTGGTCAAGTCTTTTTAGACAAACCACTTTCTTCGTCATTTTTATGTTAATACTCTTTCAGTTCTTTTAGTTCTCAGATAAAAATGGCGCCAAAATACCTGGCGTAAGCCTGGCACCTTATTTTATTCTCTTTTAATCCTTCCATCGTTGCACATTTTTAAAAACTTTGACGAGAAAAGAAACAACAGGCAACATATACATTTGCAGTCGCAATCGCAGAAGATATCTGTGAAGCCAAAGTAAAGTGAATAAGAATTTAGTAATAGAACAATAAAATTTGTATTTACCGTAACATAATTTTTTTTTCTGTCGAATGCAAATGAAAATGAAAATTATAAAAATATCCAAAGGTTACCTTTGAACGTCAGATAACATATAATGTCATCTCTATTTAACCCGTCTCTATACTACACCATTTCTTCATCAATCCAGCTCTTCTCATGAACGCTAGAAAAATTCCAGGTTCTCCTATTGCCATGCATCATGGAATTGTCCAGCGGCATCCATTTTACCTATTCATGTCTATTCAAGCTGTTATTATCTTTTTGCTATTGCTTGACCATCCACAACCTTTAAAGTTTAATTTCGAATAAATTTGCCATTTTTATTGGTTTCTGTCCTAATATTTTACTTCAGCAGTATTTAAAAAGTACTTTTTAAAGAGAATGTACAACATAGAAAAAAAAGTGAACCTGAGAATCAATCTGCGAAATAAAACTGACTGTTATTCAGTACACAGTTTCTTCTTCAATAAGATATGAAACACGTAACACGAAAAAATAATGCCCATGACAAGCGAAAAAATTGTTTTCATACTTGTTCAGGCTACATACAGTCAAAAGTATTAATTTAATGTCCTATGTAAGAAATATGCAAAAAATCTTTAGCCTTCCTCTTTTATTGTAAAACTTTTGAAACTCATCTTCCAGCGAATGCAATACTAACAAAAAGAAAGCTACTTCCTAAAGTGACATAAATTACAATCCTAAGGGAAATGTTGCAGACTGGAGTTGACTGAGAGTTCAAAATTCCTAGAAGTATGCAATGCAGATGGACTGAACTGTTTAGAGAAATGAAAGAGGTTAACAATATTTCGTTCAAAGAAGAATTGCTGTAGATGATGCTGCAGGGAAGCCATCATTGTTTTCTTTCAGATGAAACATAAGAAGCCTTTAAAGCATGTGATTACCTTCCACAAAAAATTGGAGATGGAAACTTTGATCTGAAACTTATCGCTGCAAGATCAAGAATTACACCAATTATGCAGCTTCTACACCGATCGAGAAAAATTGCTCTTAACCTCTACAATATTTGGTTGTTGATTCTAAATGATGCTCGATAAACAATTCTTTGATAATGATATCATATATTGTTACAAAACAGTTTTTGATAACAAGGATGATGACACTAACCTGAAGCCCTGTATTTTTTTTGATGAAAGAGATTCTTTTGAAAAAGGAAACCATAACCGTAATTTGAAATTTAGTATCTATTTGTTATCTAATTGTATGATTTTCTGAAACCTGAAATTCAACATTCGAGTATTTAACGGACTGGAATTATTTGCCTAGAGAATTAGCAGCCTCGATTATCTGCAATTTAGAGATGAGATTAGATGCAATTTGCATCAGTTTCCAGATTTTGTAAAAACCCGGGAGCACGGGTGGGTCCATGTTTTCTTTAAGAAAAAGCTTCAGAAAGAATCAGCTGGCCAATTCGAATAGTTCTTCTATTGCTTTATTTTTGGCTGGAGTGATGGTAAGCGATAGACACTTTGGAAAAGAACTTTTTACATTGGCAGTTTTTGCAGAATAGAACGATTATTACTAGGGGTGACTGAGTTAGACGGAGTGAAACACTTATTGAAAATGACTCCTTGTAGTGATGGTGTCAAACAAACGTACTCAAGAAGATTAGCGGAAATAGTTCATTGTGAGATAAAAAAAGATGGGAATCTAAATTAGTTCTCTCACCAAGATAATAGCAGAATACGTGATAACGGTAACAAAATTTTGCAGCTCTAAACGTAGTGGAGAAAATCTGATCAGTGGCATCAATGTTTGGAATGTGGGAGTACTAAGTTACTCTGTGTATTAACTGTGGCTTGGACAAAACAAGAGCTAGTCAACATGGATAAAAAATCATTGAAAGTCTTGGAAATGAATAGATGTCTACACGCTAGACGTATGTGACACAGTACCTCCAGAGAGGGGGAGGAGGAAGGTAGCTTATCAGTGTCAAGAAGAAGGTATAAATTGAAGAAACTCATCTTTAGGGCTCTCAGAAGAGAAAGTGAGAGGAGAAAATCAGTAACTGGAAGAAAAGAGGTTAGATTGGATAGTTTGTGCAACAACCAAAATATCTGGAGAAAATTTCTTGAGTTAACATACATGTGTTGTTTTTTTAAAAAGCAAGACAGAACATTTGTTCCTAATTGATTAACAATTAGCTTTTAGAACAAACTCGATCTAACATGACATAGAAAGGACTGGGTGATGGTGTAAAGGCTCTACTTTAACAGCTAGACATTTTTTAGAGTCCTAAGACATTGCCAATCGATGGAAGAAGCTTGCCAAGAAAGGGTATAGGTTATTCCTTTATATACCTTGGGAGATGTACAGTATCTACTGGGTAGAAATGTCTGACCATCAGCCATTTCCTGTAGATATTACTCTAGTACAGAAATATACATAAGAGTGGGTATTTATTGTAATGTAGTTGTACCAGTACTTCGTCAACACTGAAGAAGAAAAGGTTGATAAATATTAAGTGTTTGAAATCAAGATAACAGTGCTGTCAATGGTAATAGTTACAATCAGATCAAACTCAAAGAAAGCGAAGACCTGGCACGATCAAGTATGTTTACCTTACATCGTTGAAAGCGGACAGTTATCGAACATCCTTAAAACAGCAGACACATTGCTGAAAAACCTGTGTCTATAAGCCTCGAGAATTAGTCAAGGCATGAATAAGAAGACCCAGAGAAACGTTAAAAGTAACACAGTAACACAGTTGTAAAAATGGAGAGGGACAAAATACAAAAAGAAGCACTTGAAAGATGTGGTTAATGAAAGAAAGTAGATGCAGTACCTGTTGTAAGTGGTACACTGGGACTGGTAATGAAGAATCTGGACAATTCGCTAGAAAGGAAAGGGATCAAACATTTGAAAAGAACTGAGTTACATGGAGCAGCAAGAATTTTAAGAAGGACACTTGAGACATTAGAGTGTAATAATGGCAATGATAGTAATAATAATGATGATGATAATAATAATATTAATAATAATAATAATAATAATAATAATAATAATAATAATGGAAAATGAAAACAAAAACAATTGCGGTCATAGCTGGGGCACTTGGCATGGTTAAAAAGGGAACGTAGAAATATGTAAACAATATCCCAGGAAAATTATTACTAGCCGAAATACAAATAATGTTAAATAGTTCTACCTATATCCTCAGAAGAACTCTTTTAATCTGATAAAAGATCAATGACTCCTATAAATCATATACTGTATAATGAATTTTTCAACATAATTTTTATTCCAAATTTAAATATGTTTACCTGATAATTTTGTACCATTTTNAATAATAATATTAATAATAATAATAATAATAATAATAATAATAATAATAATGGAAAATGAAAACAAAAACAATTGCGGTCATAGCTGGGGCACTTGGCATGGTTAAAAAGGGAACGTAGAAATATGTAAACAATATCCCAGGAAAATTATTACTAGCCGAAATACAAATAATGTTAAATAGTTCTACCTATATCCTCAGAAGAACTCTTTTAATCTGATAAAAGATCAATGACTCCTATAAATCATATACTGTATAATGAATTTTTCAACATAATTTTTATTCCAAATTTAAATATGTTTACCTGATAATTTTGTACCATTTTTTTTTCGCATTTTTTAAATTTTATTTTTTATATTTTTACCTTTTTAACAAGTTTATAATACCTTCAAACATAAAACAAGGAGAAACGTCAAGGAAGCACACATACACGAGCGGCTTGGTACCCTAGGTTATTGGTGATAACCCGGTGCTATGAAGTTCTCAAAGAAAAGTACTTATTTAAGAAAAATAGGTAAAATAATAATAAGTAATAATAATAATAATAATAGCAATAATAATAAAAATGACGACAGTAATAATAATAGAAATAGTATGTGATATGCGCCGCACAAGAGCAATCGATCAGGACTAATTATGTGACAAAAGGCTGAAAGCACGCTGTGTCGATTGTGTGGCCAGAAAAGTGAAAATGTGCAAGACATTATCTATTATATATTATGAGTACAAGAGGCGTCGGAATAATGTAGCGAGAAAGATTCATTGGGACATATGCCAGAAAAAATGGTTGGAATGCAGTGAAAAATGGTACGAACATGCACCAGAAGGAGGTGTGGAGAATGATGATGTGAAGTTGCCATGGGATGTAAATATCCAATGTGATAATGTACCACACGTCACCACATCAGCCGCCATACCGCCTCGTGTACCTTCCGCTGCTGATCTATCTGTACAGACCACAAAGTTTTCATGGATGGCAAGGATCGTTTTTATTGAGCATTCTCGAAATTTCTCGGCCGCATCGGACTTGGCTCGAATCCCCTCTATCGACGACTTTACTGCCCGGTATAATAACACGATCGTTATTATACCAGGGTACGAGAGGGAAGAAGTCTAGTTGTTTCCGGTGTTTGGCTGCAGCAGACATCTCCAATTTCTACGTTTTGGCAGCCGGTTGTCAAATTCCCCTTCAAGCAACATTCTACACAGATAGTCTAGAGGCCATCTCTTGGCTTGCTCGAATGATTTTCAGATGGCATGATCACTCAATGTCTTGAAATGTGGGGTATCCGATTCCAGGTTGATGCCTTCCAGTGGTGTGGATTGAAGTTGTCCTGTTACGATCCGAAGTGCTCTGTTCTGGGCACGTTCTAATTTCTCCATACCAGTCTTGGAAACCCACGGCTTCCAGTCTGGGTCCGCATAGCTGAGTCTGCTCCAAATAAAGGCGTGAAACAGCGCGAGTAGGTGTGGTCGATCCCATCCCCAATCCGAATGAGCAACGGCTCAAAGAAGGCGAATTCTGTTGGTTGCTGCTGCAGTGACGTTTTGGACATGCATCTGAAAAGTGAATGCTCGATCGACAGTTACCCCAAGTAGTTTTGGCGTCGCGTGGTTTGGGATCATCTGGCAGTCCACCTTCAGAGTCGGTTTCTAAACAGCATCATTTTAATAGATTGAGAAGGTACAGGACTCGCTTTTGGTTGGATTTAGCTGCAACGTCCTCTCTTTGCTCCAAGCTACCGCAATGTTGATTGACTTCTGCACTTTTGCTTCTGCACGTACCTTGTCTGTCTATGACCCAAGAATCAAAAAGTCGTCTG
Source organism: Morbakka virulenta (assembly GCA_003991215.1). Lineage (NCBI taxonomy): Eukaryota > Metazoa > Cnidaria > Cubozoa > Carybdeida > Carukiidae > Morbakka > Morbakka virulenta. Next base: position 553,952 of record RDPX01000227.1, read on the forward strand.
CAAACATCGCGTTGACCGTATCTTCAGTAAGGCGAATGGCTAGGCTGTTGATGTAGAAGATAAACAAAAGGGAAGCTAGAACCGATCCTTGCGGCAGACCTTGTTGTAGTCGGACTGAATTGCTATTAACTCTGTGAAGACAAACCCGGGCTCGACGATCTTGTAGGAAGGCTCGTAGCCATCGTACGTAATGCAGAGAAACTCCTGATTCCAGAAGATTGAGGTATCATAGGCTTTGCTGAAGTCCAACAATGCCAATACCGACCAGCACAGTGGCTTGGACTGGAATCCATCCTCAATGCTCTGAATAATGTGCAAGATCTGATCTTCGCAGCTGCAGCCTTTAACTTCTGTAGCTGTGCAGCAAACCCTTCTAGCTAAACCACCCGTTCGTTTCAGCCAAGAAGTACAGCCTGTCTGCAATGATGCATTCTAGAAGTTTAAGCAGACACGATGTAAGGCTCACTAGTCGGTACAATGCTACATCATTGGCAGATTTCCCAGTTTTTTAGAGTGGAAATGATGATGGCCACTCGTCAGATTCTGAGAACTTTAACATTATTGAAAGAATAGTTAGATATGGAGAGACGTTCCGATAGCGCATGTGGTTCCAGGGCCTTTAGGAACGTCGCCGAGATGTTGTCTGGACCAGTTTCTCCCTTCGATTTTCGTCGGGAAATTGCTGGCCTCAGCTCACCCATCGTAATGGAGGTACAGCTGCTCGGACGGACATCAGGTGCTTTCAAGGTCTTCTGGTGTTAGGTGAGGATGGCAACTGACAGTAGCAAAGTACTTTGCAAACAGGTCTGCCTTGCTTTTTGTGTCTGTGATGTATCGATTCGGCTGGGGCATAGCTTCATTTGGCGAGTTTGCATCAGGTCCTCCATTCAACGAGTGGATGATGTTCTAGATGCGGGAGTCGTCAGACGAATCGGTCGTCTCTTCATTGAAGTTACGCCAGCTTTCCGTTTTTGCCTCCTTGATAATCTCATTTGCCTCTTGGCAGGATTCAATCCATTCGGTATGCTGGGCACGGATGTTTCTCCTAAGTCGCTTTCGCTTCCTGATCACTGCTCTAATCTGTGGCGTCACCGAAGACTTGCTTTTGCGTCCGGGTTTGGTCTTCCTGTTTCGGTTTCGTGTAAGATTGAGATGAAGTTCGATACTTGGAATTAAAGGGTGTTGGTTGGTGGAGATGTCACAAAGTGTTCCTCTACTTCATCGCTAAAAGCTTCCCAGTCAACGCCGTTTCTTTTCAATCTTTCTGTTTTCCGGGCACATGGCTGCAGAAGGGTTGTGGCTGCCACTGAGATCAGGATCTGAAGATAGTCGGAATCTCCAATTGGGTCCAGCAGGCGCCAGGACGTTTTTGTTGACCAGTGAGAGCCTACCAATGAAAGATCGGGTGAGCTGCCATTGTCGGTAATGCGACTGTGTCGAGTTGGCAAGCCATCGCTCAGGACACAAAGATCAGTATTAATGATCCAGCTCACAAGGTGTGACCCTCTCGCGTCGACTGGTTGGCAGGTATCTCATAGTCGTAAATGTCCCTTCAAGTCGCCCACAATAGTCGATCAGGTGGAAACAGGAAATGCATCATAATCGAACTCTGTATGTTGCACCTCGGTGTTTGGGAGGTAGACGTTTGACAGGTCGATCCAATCTTTCTTTTGAAGTCTTATCCAAACAGATTGCGCCTCGAGGCCTTTCCAAAATACAGATGATTTCTTCTCAAAGACGACGTCATTCTTGATAAATAGGAGCAAATTACTATGTCCCCTATTCGGAAGATCGCACCAAATGGTCGCATAGCCATCAAGTTGGAGATCTAGATCAGTCTGTTTCAGCTTTCATTCTTGTATTCCAATGACGTTGATGCGTTTCTCGAGCAGAAACTCGCGCATCTTTGCACGAATACTATCAGCATTCTATTGCATTATTGATAAGCTCCCTTTCTTTGACGGTGATAACGGTTGCGAGATAGTGGATGGTTTATCACGGCTGAGCATTGGTAGCTGGTCACATATGAGTTGGATCGATCTTTTCGTGCATAAGGGACATTTCCAGGAACCAGGCTTAGCAGTACTGCACTTCTTGTTGAATGGCATTTGATACAACCAAGATCTCACAAGGTGGAAATTTGATTGGAGGTTACCCTTGCATTTCGTACATGCAATCTTCCCAAACAACCTGTCGATCACTTGTGGTGACATGAGCGTAATCTTCTCTGGAGCAACTCAATGATTTGTCAATCCCTCATCGAGGTGGTGGTAGCATCGCCAAACTTTTCACCATTTCAAATGATGCTTCCAAGTTCCAAGATATGCTTAGAATTGCATCAGTCAATTCTCAACCTAAGGTATTGATAGACAAACCCATAGAAATGGCAAGAAATGCCAAATTGAATACAAAATCCAAAGTCTGAAAATTCTTGCCGAAAAATGGGAAAATAAAACACTGCATGGTCAGTACCTTAATCGGGCCAATGACAAAGAAATTAGTAAATATCAAACTCATCAGTGGTTGGCTTCGTCTGGGCTCAAATCTGAAACAGAAATGTTATATTATCGCAGCTGAAAATCAATGTCTCAAGACGCGAAATGTTCCTGCCAATGTCTTAAAAACTGATGCTGATCCCACATGTAGAATATGTAATCAACTTAAAGAGACTATTGATCATATAGTGTCCGCTTGTGCCATACTGGCCCCAACAGAATATCAAAAGCGCCATGACAGAGTCGATCAATATATCCAATGGATGTTATGTAAAAAGTTCGAGCTTCCTCACGATAAATATTGGTGGAAACATAAACCACTGTGTGTAACGGAAAACAATATTATCATAAAACTCTGGGGTTTCAGTATCCAAACTTACAGAGCTATTCAGGCAAACCGACCAGATATTTTCATTAAGAAACATCAAGACAAGACCTGCTTCCTTACAGATATGAGCATTCCTGCTGATGGTAACACATCATTAAAGATATTTGCAAAACTTAGTAAGTACAAGGATCTTGGAAAAGAA
>RDPX01000227.1:577752-674336 GCA_003991215.1 Morbakka virulenta
TGGCATCAGTGAGAAATGTCTCTGCCAAAGGATTTGAGAAACTTGCAAAATTCAAGGATTTGGAAATAGAAATTGAAAAGATGTGGCACCTTAAAACAAAAACTATTCCTGTTGTGGTAGGTGCTTTGGGTTTGATAAAGAAAGGAACTACTGACAATCTTGACAAAATTCTCGGAAACCCTTCTCTTCAAGAAGTGCAAAAAATTGTATTGAACAGTAGAGCTCATCTTTTAAGAAGAGCGCTTTCTATCTAAAATTGTCATCTGTATCAGTTTTTTTTTTCTTTTTCTTTTGAATTTTATAACTTTTTATACTTTCATGTCTTATGTATGTCTAATTGATGTTCGTGATTTGTCAACCTTAATGTTTTATCTTGTATTTTAATGTCCATTCAATGTCCGTAGATTGTCCTGTTTAATATATTGTAGAATTGATGTTCGTGAATCGCCTTGAGTTTTGTATTTAAATTTCTAATACCTTTTTATACTATTTTTTACCCTTACAGACAATTTTTTTTCTCCTACAAATAAAACCTCCAATTTCACTCACCCTAGGTCACTGGTAGTGACCCGGTGTTTGATCTTAACAAAGCAAATCAAACTAAATTTTTGTTATAATAATAATAATAATAATAATAATAATAATAATAATGGAGAGTTTTGTGAAAGAAAGAAGTGCGACAGAGTTTAAGAAGGAAAAAGTGACTGGGAGGATAGAAGGATGGAAAGAGAAACCTCTGCATGGTCAGTACCTGACGTACCAGTACCAATTACAGGAAAATGAAACATTTTCCTGGAATTGGTTGAAAGCTAGATGGTTGAAAAAAACCCCGAAGGACTACTGCTAGCCGCCCAAGATCAGTCACTCCCAACGAGGAATTATAAACTGAAGATAATGAAAGAACAGGGAAGTAAGATGTGTCGGATGTGTGGTGCAAGAAAGGAAACGGTGACGCACATACTAGGTGAATGTGAGAAGCTGGCACAGGGTCAATATAAGAAGAGACATGACCGTGTTCCTTCGATCATCCATTGGGAACTGTGTGAATTCCATGGATTCCAGAGGAGCGAAAATTGGTTTGAGCACCGAGCTGAGCCAGTGTTGGAGAATGATACAGTCCAAATTTTGTAGGATTTCAACATACACACTGACAGGGCAATTGAAGCTCGGAGACCTGATTTTGTGGTGGTTGACAAGATCAAGTCGGAAACGACAATCATAGACATCGCTGTCCCTGGGGATTTTCAGGTCAAAAAGGAAGAATCCGAGAAGATTGAGAAATAACAGGATCTGGCACTGGAGATAACCCGCACGTGGAAGACATCTACCAAAGTTATCCCCATAGGGATTATAGCTCTAGGAGCCAAGTACAGAATTAAGGAATGGATTGCTCTACTTGGAGTTGGCACGAAGAAATTTGGACTTATTCAGCAGACGGCACTGTTGGGCTCGACCAACACCATAGGAAAAGTGCTATCCATCCCAACCTAGAGGAACTAGGTCGATGGTAGAAAGACAAACCAGCTACTACTGTGCTGTGTTATTTATTTCATAGTTTAGTAATAATAATAATAATAATAATAATAATAATAATAGTAATAACGTCTAGGAAAAGGTAACTCTGAATCAAAATTCCCGGGTACAGTCTACCCAGTTGTCAGTACCCAGAATGGGTCATAACTGATGGGTTAAACAGTGAAATCAACAGCTTTGTCAACAGAAGAAGGAAATTTCTTTATTAATGGTGAAAGTGGATGAGCGAAGCTAAGCTAATGGGGAGACAAACTCAGCCAAACCATTTAATTTCGTTATGAAAAAGACACTCAAAAGAGTTTCACCCCGCATCGCACGTCGTTCGATTTATCAAGGTTCGTTTCCCTCATCGGAGAACCAGGATGAGGTCGTAAAGTCAACTACTGGACGAAACGTTTTCGAATAAAATGTATTAGAAGATTTCCATGAAGAGCCCCCCGCTCAAAGAGACCTCCTAAATACAAATATAAAAAATCAGCCAAAAGAAACTAGAGAAAAATGATCACGGGATGAATATGAAAAAGTCATGGAAAAGGTTAAAAATTTCTGAGGACATCAAAACCCGTAATAGCGAAGCCCTATGAACCAAAGATCAAGAAAACATGTTCGAAAATCAAGAACAATAAAAATGGCTAAACGTCACAAAAGAAGAAGCTGTACTTGCAAATATGAAATCTAGCAACTAGGAAGCACGAGGAAACGATAGAATAGTCAACTTTTAACTCAAGAACCTCTCCAACTTACATGACGAATTAACTATAGCCTATAATGACATCTTATAACACCTTGGAAAAGCACCCGATTGGCTGACTGAAAGGTTCAACATACCTTCTTCCTTAAACTGAAGAAACCAAAAATCCAAAGAACTATCGTCCAATTACTTACTTTCCAACAATGTACAAAATATACAAAAAAGAAGTTACGGATGTAAAGGCCAACAACTGATAAAAAAGATGATTGCAGAAAACTGCATGAGAAATAAAAGAAAGTTATGATAAGCTTGGATAGATTATAAAAAATTCGATAGTGTATCCCACTCATGGATTAGTAAGTATCTGAAGATGTTCAAAATAAACCAAACAGTGATTAATTTCATAAGTGCAGATATGAAGAAATGGTAAACAACCCTGCATCTCAACCATAATAACGGAACCATAAAATCGAGAAGAATTACCATCAATAGTGGCATATTTCAAAGAGATTCACTATCCCTACTTCTTTTTTGTCTTACTCTAGCATGCTGCTGAACAACACAAAACGTGGCTATCAGATAAACAAAAGAAAAATCAATCATTGTTTTTACATGGATGACCTGAAGGCATACGCTATGAATGATGAACAACTCAAGAAACTGCCAGACATCGTGAAAACATTCAGTGATGATATAAAGATGGAATTTGGACTGGAAAAATGCGTGAAAGCAACCGTTGTCAAAGGGAAACAAACGAAAACATCTTACATCATTCTCAATATACAAGATACTACCATAAAGAAATTGGACCAAGAAGGAAATTATAAATATGTTGGAATATATGTAAGTGTTGGAATTGAAGACGAGGAAAAAGATCAGAAAAGAGTATCACAAAAGAATGAGATGGTCCTTAAAAGTGAATTGAATGCCATCAACAACATCGAAGTGACAACATCGACACAGTAGCCATACCAGTGGTGACGTTGCTGAAGTTGATGTTGACTATAAACAAACAAACGACTAGCTGAAAGGGACAGATCTACCAGCGGAAATTTAAGGCCTCACAATTGCAGCTCAAGACCAAGGTTTAGCCACCCGATTGTACCATCATAAAACTTTCAAAGACGGAACAAATCCACTAAAATCCACGAATGTATCGACTATATGTTAGCTGGGTGCCCTGAGTTGGCCAAGACAGAATCGAAGAATTCTGTCTTGGCCAAGGAAAAGAGCAGCATACATGCAGTGGAGGATCTTACAGTATTACAACATCAAAACAATTGACAAGTGGTATAAGCACTAACCAGAAACAGTTACAGAAAACGAAGAAGTTACCATCCTCAGGGAAATGCAAGTATACACTAATAAAACCATCAAAGCCAACAAACCTGACACCATTATTAACAGCAAGAAAGAAAAAAATGTATGCCAATCGACATGACAGTAGCATTTGATCTGAATACATCCGTTAAAGTAGCAGAGAAACTTTCCAAGTATAGAGATATGGAAATTGGATTACAGGAATGTGGAGAATAAAACATTAATTCTGTCAATTGTCATCGAAGCACAAGGAGTAATCAAGAAAGGCATTTACAAGCAAATCAGCAGCATTCCTAAAAACATCAACATTATCGAACTGCAAAAGAACACTCTACCAGGATCTGTCGACATCCTATGAAAGGTATTATTAAAAAAATAATAACTGCCCATTAGAGCCCATGAACCAGGACTGGATGCAGCGCTAATGGTAAAAAAAAAGAAATGCAAAAAAATTAAACTAATACTAATAATAATACTACTACTAATAAAAATAGTAATACTACTACTACTACTACTACTACTACTACTACTACTACTACTACTACTAATTGTAAAAGATGTTTAAAACTGGCATGAAAAAAGAGAATTAAGAGAGGAATACAAAAGAAACATGCCAAATTTAAAATAAGAAAGCCTTTGCAAGGACAGTTTAAAAGAAGTATGTGGTAGACGATCATGGGATTAGGTGAAGAAGGGCCAGGTAAAAAAGAGACTGAAAAAACAATTGTTGCTGCATGGGATCAGGTTATACTAGTCAATAATATTCGCAAACATATCAATAAGGAAGACGTATCGTCACTGTGTTGACTGTGTGGTAATTTTGATGAAACTATAGTACACATAGAAATAGAGTGCCCAACATTGGAGGAGAAAGAATACAAGAAATGGAGACATAACCAAGTGGCAAGAATTATCCATTAGAAGTTACGTGAAAGCTGCTGCTAAGAAAGGGGTGAGATGTGGTTCAGCCACAAGACAGACAAAGTATTAGAGTCGGATTTTTGTAAAATTATATAGGACTTTATCATTCAAATGGATAAAAAATCGAATCACAATAAAATGGATATACTTGTGATAGATATACTAAATAAAACAAATCTAATCACTTATCCATTATGCCCTATTGACCGTCGTGTAGTAGCGAAAGAAGAAAAAAAGTTATCCAACTATAGTGAACTCAAATGGTTTATTGCAAGAATCGTGTGCATGAAGAAGGTAACAATCATATTCACAGTAATTGGAGTTAAAGAAACGCTAGCAGAAAAGCTTGAATCATGGATACAACAGATCGGCATTGACTCACCAGGTACATTGCTGCAGAAAGCATGCCTCCTTGGATCAGCTATGGTTATAATGAAAATACTTAAAAACTGCTAAGGAAAACAAGAAAAAAAGCATTTATTATAATCATACCTGTGGGTAGTAACACACTTTTCATACAACATTGACCAGTAAGCTGAACTTACCTGAGAGCAGCAAAATAATAATGAAGATATGTGGTAAAGTAGATGAAAGTATCAAACACCCATTACTGAATGTAGCAAGATGGCACAAAAGTCCAGACATTACTGGACTTTCTTGAAGCAAAAGAGAAATGGTATAAACAAGAGCGCATGCTGTACATGAAAACGAAGAGCATAAGATCCTATCGAACTCTTCAATATAAACAGATCCAGCTACTAAATTAAAAAGGCCTGATATGATTAAGATGGGCAATAAAAGCTGCAAATACCAGACCAGAAACTGAAAAAACTGTGGGGAAAAAGGTGAAAGTGATTTCAGAAATAATTTGGGCGCTCGAAACAAATCTAAAGGCATTATTTAAAAAACTAAAGGAATTATGATAGCTACCAGGAAAGTAGAATTGCAAAAAGCTGTGTTGCTACATTATGCAGGATTGAACCAGCAGTTTTTTTCGGCAAAATGTTTTTCGTGAAATTTAAAACTCCGTGATTATCTGGTAAGTAAACTGAGCATATTTCCAGCAGTAATCACTAAGGTTATCAAACACGTTCTGTTTATAAACGTTAGCAATAACTAAAAAAAATACTGAATTTTGACAATTCTGTTCAAACTATATGAAGTTGTTTTGATGTGCGAGTCAAAACATAAATATATATGATTGTAATAAAATTATTTTTAGTATCCCACAAAATTACTCATATTCATTTATACACAAATAACTATGAAGTTTCGAAACACACTAATAGGATATCACTGCCTTTTTATTCACTGAAATTTCTTTAAAATATTGTATTTTGTCATTGTGAGTTCATGATTAAAATAATTTCTTATTGATTAGATAGTTACAAAAGATAATTATTGTTATCTCTTTCCACAATCTCAATTTTCATCATGATACTCAATTCCTAATCAACACCATTATTTTACCATTTTAATTCGTCGTTGATATAATTTCTTTATGATAAATGTCCTTCATCATCATTGTGCCATTATGCCTTAACAGGAGTTTTTCAACAGGAGCAATTTTTGTCATTTCTTCAATATTGTTTTTTCATCCTTCCTATAATTTTTTGCATCCTGTTAAGTTGTTTTTATTTACGTATGTCATCCGCACCATTCCTTTGCCAAGTTTGGTCCTTTTTTTCTTTTTTTTGAAGTCATTCAAAGTGAAAAGATGCACAAAAGCAAATTGATTTGACTACTTACCTGGTATTTTAGAATTTCTTTTTGCTTGATTCCATCTTATTCAAGACAAATTTAATTTTTTGACAGTGTATGAAGATAATAAGAAGAGATAATTCTTTTATTTTCAAGGTTTGCGAAGATAGAAAAGAATCACGAATGAATGTTTACAGCGAACACTGGACTCTAGTACTAATTAACTGGTTTGACACAGTAGCCAATTCACTAGATCTCTGTTTAAATGATTTTGATAAGATACAAATGAAGCTAAAGACCTGTATAGATCAATTTGGAGCTATTCCAAATTTCTTAGCAGTTGATTTCTATGAGCGTGGTAAACAGGGGGGAGCATTTAAGGGAGTAAAATGGTTAAATGAAAGGTGGAGGGAAACAAGTAGGATAGATTCTTCTGTTTAAAGTATGAATAAACACCATCAATGTGTTTCAAATATAATAACAATGATATCGATTAACGCTAATTTTAACTACATTACTGTAGACCAAATATTGATATACGCCTATTTTGTCTACGTCAGGTGTAGAGAAGCAAAATTATACGATTACTAGAGAAATAATTATAAGAAATAGCATAGATTAAATATTATACTAAATTTGATAATAATTATAATTTAATTTATCTTATAATAATTACAATAGAGTATCGATTCTAGTGTTGGAGTACTGTAAAACAAAGTTGAATAGGAAATTATGGAAAAGTGAGAAACAGTTTTGTCATGACGAATTTTGAGCTAAGAGCAGTGGAAAATTAAATAGGACCATATGCAAACATTGCAAATATATTTTTGAAATTTTAGTAAAGTTTGCAGATAGTAATATAATTTTTTTACATTATGTTTTAGCCTGAATACCCAAAACATTTAATACCTATGCTTCAATAGATTTCAAATGATACATTTTATTTACCAGTGAGTTACGTGTCAGTTTCAAAGTATTTAAACTTGAAGTCTACTATTACGTGTCGCTAACTTTGTCTTCTGCTGAATGAATACCAGCATAACTTAACTTGTTTGTAAATATTGCTATATTTGAAGATTTGGAAACTTGTGTAAATTTACATTGGTATTCTGCTCAAATGAAAGTAAAGGATTTACTCTTTTCAAAACTTTTAGATCTTTGAAAGTTATGTTTACTGTCGTGGCTTTTATCAAGTGTGTAAAATGGTTCAACCATATTAAGCTTAGCCTCATGGAAGAGTAGTGGTAACTGGCTTATTTTTGTTTACTACTACAGTGGAACCTCTCTAATTGGGAAACCTCCTTCGCCGGCAAAATCGTGCCGATTACCGGTGTTTCCCAATTTCTGAGGTCCGTAGGGATTTCGGTTTTCCTCCATGGTTTGGAGTACTTAAGCCCTTCTGCCACGTCAAGGCGACCCCTGTAGAAGGGTAGCCCTAAGAAGGACTGTTTATAAAGGATAGTCCTAAAAAGGACTGTGTATTTGTTGCACGTTATTAATTTTCCTTTTGAATGGTAAAAAATTCGCTGATTTTGGTTTGGTTATTTTGCTTTACTTGTTGGTGTACCATTTCTTCCACTTCATCCATCACATTCAGCAGGCTGTCAATCGAATTATCTTGCATTAGGTGGTGAGCATCGTCATCTTGTCCTGCAAAGTTAGAGGCCTGTATGAGTCTGGTTGATCCTCATTTTTATCGTCGATTCCATCTAATCTTTGTGCTTAGATACCTCGCTCAGAAGTTCATCATTTAACAGCTCGCCGTTGGTCTCTAAATCCTTGGTAGTGCTTTGTAGCACAGCGCTGGTTTTTCTGTTTCGTAGATTTGCACAGTTACCAGTTTTTTCTTTTTGAATAGCTACCTCTAGCTTGGCGATGAACGTTTTTGATGCTTTATGGTCTGCAGACCTAATCTCATAGTTGATTTTCTTATTATCGCCTATACCAAGGCGTGTCTTCAATCAAAACAAACCAGACCACTATTTCATTATCTGCGAGGTTGTCAAATTTTACCCATCCACCAACCACAACCTCCTCAACAGAGCACTCAACTTCGTCACAACTTAACGACAAGATTAGAGACAGAGAAAGAGACATCATTATCCACGCCAAGAGCTCCATAACCCATAATTATTTTTTTATTTTATAACACATAACCAAAGATAAGGATAAAGAAAGGAGACACCATATTCGCCGTTACTACAGAAAGTCACAACAACACTGTAACATACGAGCTTGTGGGAAGGTTACTTCTTTCACAGTTACAGCATTTAGATATTAAAATAGGACTTAGAAGAGACGACGGACTTGCCACTACAAACACAACTCCAGGACAAACGGAAATCATCAAAAAAGGAATATTCCGTATTTTCAACGACAGCCGACTACGTATTACAATAGAAGCCAACAAACAGACCATCAACATTCTCGAGGTCACCCTCCACCTAAGCAATGGAGCCTACAAACACTTGACCAAACCCGACACAACACTGCAATACCACCACCATGAAGCCACCAACCCAATAACCACTACAAACCACATACCAGACGGCATCAGCAAACATCTTTCATTACTCTCATCTGATAAAGCCTCCTTTGGGGAAGTAGTGCCTGCATGACAGAAAGCACTTGACAACAGTGGAAGAATACACACTACTTTACGAACTGACCAATAAACGTTGGCGCAACCCGTCATAGGGCGAAAAGGCAGCACCAGCATCGGACACAGATTCATTGCTTTTATCGACAAGCACGTTCCGAAATATCACACACCTCGGAAAACCTACAACCAAAATAACATCAAGATTAGTTTCAGCTGCAAGAAAGACATAAAACAAATTCACAGAAAATTTTCTACTTTATGGAACCATTAAAATTCAAAAATGTATAAGACGTTTATCATGCCCTGAATTATAAGCTTCAAACTATCCGTTTCCTGTAGCACAGCAATTACATTAGCAGTATATCTGACACTACTTCCAGGAAAAGAATCACAACAAAGGCAAGAAAAATTTAGAGCCACTCCTCATAACCACTCAATTGTTGTCATCGCTAATCTTCAACCTTAAAAAATATAAACACAGAGATCGTACAGCCGGCTGCGATACCAGCCTCCAGTCTTTGCCATCCAGGTGTGAAATCGCTTGTTGTGAACCGCATCCGAAACCCATCGTAATATTTTATCAGCATTTTCCTGAGCTCTTCCCGGAACCAATATTTGTCCATAGCTTTCTCTATCAGTTTGTGGGGGACAGAGCCATATGCATTGGCAAGGTCTATAATCACTGATAAATTCTCTTTGTTGACCTTTGCATCTTGTATTGTGTTCCATATGGAATATGCATGTTCGATACAGCCTGGAATGTTCGGGATTCCTGCCTTTTGAACTAACTCGTTGACATACCCATTTACTCTAACAAAGTCTATTATTCTCTTGCTGATCAGTCCAAAGAAAATCTTTCCGTCAAATGTTTAATAATGATATTGGCCGAAACTGACCCCTCTCTTCAGAATGTTCTTCTTTTGGCTAATAAATTCCTTTTGCTAATTGCCACCTTTCCACGACGTCTTTCTTCTGCCATGCTTTTCGGAGCAGTAGGAATAATTTCCTTCTCAAGAGTGGACACTTCTTGTAAACCTTGTAGCTCACATCATCATTCCCTAGACTGCTTTTCCCACGAGCCTTCCTTACAAACATCTCAACCTCTTCCATCTTGATATCAGACATATCCAATGCAACACCTGGCACTGATGGTTTCTTAATTCCTCGCATCATTGGTAACTCATCACCCCGATTGGGATCTCTGTAAGTTCCTCTGAGGTGAGATTCAAGTTCTTCCTTTGTACATTTCATTTTTCCACTTTTTGCTTCCAAAAACAATCCTTTCGCAAACCTGAAGGGGTCTTGAAAAAAGGTCTTTTTTGTCTTAACCTTTTCCTTCCTCCTTATCAAGCGTCTTTCCTTTCACATGGTGGTTCTTAAATTCTTCTTTGCTTCCTCATACAGAGCTTTTAGTCCCTCTTTCTCTGACTCCTCTGCTTGGAGCCACCTGGTTCGAAGTGNGTAAGTTCCTCTGAGTTGAGATTCAAGTTCTTCCTTTGTACATTTCATTTTTCCACTTTTTGCTTCCAAAAACAATCCTTTCGCAAACCTGAAGGGGTCTTGAAAAAAGGTCTTTTTTGTCTTAACCTTTTCCTTCCTCCTTATCAAGCGTCTTTCCTTTCACATGGTGGTTCTTAAATTCTTCTTTGCTTCCTCATACAGAGCTTTTAGTCCCTCTTTCTCTGACTCCTCTGCTTGGAGCCACCTGGTTCGAAGTGACTTTTTAGCTTTCTTAATTCTGCTTATCTCCACTTGCCGCCTTGATGGACCAGTTTTCTTTTTAGATGTTATCTCCTATTTCTCTAAGCCAAAACGTTTCAAACCTTCATCGTAGATCACTTTTGACAGCTTCTCAAGTTGGTTTACTAAGCTTCCTTTCAGGGCTTTCAGCACCCTATTAACATCACTATCAAACTCTTTGTATGCAGCTTACTCTGATGACTTTGGCCATTTGATTTTAAACTTTTTGTTGTTGTATGAATTCGCGAGGTTTCCAACTGTAATCTGGTCACCACTGTGGTTATATTCCTGGGTGTCTCTCCTACTCGGCTTACAATCGGTGGGTTTGCATTGCTGTCTACCCGGTTTGATACACACTTTACCTTGATGGATTCTCATGCTTCTAAAGGAATCAAAAGACTTGCCACAACATTGAAATTTTCCATTGCCATTGTCCATATTCGTTTCAGTTTCATTTTCCATATTGTTCCTTGTGTTAGGTCGTTTATTCTCTTCCAATTTCCGGCGACCTTGGGGGCATACTTCTCCTGGTAGACTCATTGCGGTTATAAATCCAAGCCTGGGTTGAAAGCCCGTTGGCTCTTCGTAGTATTTCCCACTATCCATATGTCTGTCCAAATTGTCAAGCGTCTCTCCGCTTTGTCATTCATCTATTCTGAGTTGCCAGCAAGCACACCTGCATGTGTTATCCAAGAAAAATAACAACGTGTGCTTACGCAGATAGTAGCTCCATTCCTGGATGCATTCCAGTTTCAGTCTTCAGGAGGAACCATAGCAGCCAGTTTTGGCCCCTTTTCCTCTACTGCATTCTGCTATGGCGGGGCTCCTCCATCAAGGAGGGGCCCCGCCACAAATGTAACTGAAGTAAAGAGTAAAAAATACCCATCAGAGAAAAGAGAGACAGAGAAAAGAAAAGATGTCTTGATTTAATCCTAAAATAGCTTACGAGCAGGAGCAAAAGACTGTCTCAAATATAATATTTTTAAAAATGATCCAGCGTCGTCTGTGCCACTTTCCTGAACACATAGTCTCATAACTTTGCTTTTAAAAAGAGAACCATACCATGTTCACAAAATTACCTAGTATTATCACGTACAACCAATATGAATCATATATTGATATGTCATCATTATCAATGCAATTGAATAAGATTTGGGTCTCAGAGAAAATTAATCAAACTTCAATACAATGCTTTTCCTTCGCATCAGTCTTTTTAAAGAGTCTTTTACCCAAGCAAGGTAATACAATACCAAGGAAGAAGCAAGGTAGATCTAAGGGGAAAAAACCCTTTTAGTCAACAAAATTTTCACCAATTGCAAACAACGAAGGCAGTTTACGAAGTTCTCTGTTATTATAAAATTTTTGATGTTTAAGAAAAAAAAGACCAAACGATAAGTGTATTCCTTGCAATATGCTCGTAATCTGCTCAAATGTAGTTCTACGTTTGTGTGATAATACCAGTTCGTCCGTATAAAGCAATGAGCTGATTACGTACACAGCATTTGAATTATTACATTTGTCTTGCTCTTTTTTTCAAAGGTTTCAGGTGCCTAACATTTTCCAATTTCAAGCCTTTAGGAAAGTGTTTATCAATCGCAGGCGCAGTCATTTCCGAAATATAGTCAAAACAATGATAAAAAATGCATGCTGATTCTTGATTCTTGATTTGACAACACTCTAAATGTTTCCTTTATTTCAAAACTAGATTCTGTTTTTACTTGGTACAAGTTAAAAAGATGGCAGTCAAATAGGAAAAACATAGATTTTAATCACATATTGCAGACAGGAAACTCTTAAGAATATGAAGATATGTAACAGTCAAATTTTGATAGACATCGATCAGATAAAAGCTGAACACAAAACTTTAAAGTGAAAAATAATGCAACCTTGAAATTTTGTGAATCACCGACACCAAAATTGGTCTAACAGGAGCCTTAACACTTAAAAATGATTGAAATTAAAACAAGAACGTACATCCTTTAATTTACTTGAACGATAATTTTTTTCACTGTTTTGGCTAGCAGCATTTACAAAGTACGCTTGTAAATGTTCACTTACCAAAAGTGGTAATGGCTATCTTGAAAACTCTGAACTTTATGGACTCAGAGGAAGCCATTGATGTAAGAGCTTTATCATGTTATGAGTCGTAAGTTTTTTCCGAGCAACGTTTCGAGAGATACTTCTCCCATCGTCAGCCTTACAATGGGAGAAGTATATCTCGAAACGTAGCTCGGAAAAAGCTTACGACTCATGACATGATAAAGCTCTTACATCTATAGTAATGGCTTTGTTGGGTAAACGAGTTCTTTTGTGTAAACTAGCCATTAAAATGTATTAAAATCCAGTTGTTGCTATTGTCGCTTTGATATTTCGCTAGGAGAGAAGTAAAGGTCCATTTTAAAAGTAATTTGACTATGAAAAACAGCAGTGACATGAAATTGATGGAGTGAAACTGTTCCTTGTCGGGGTATATTACTTATGGACTTGGTGAAAGTGTATTATTTATGTAACTAATAATCACATTAATCAACTTCATTATTTATTATTAGTTTTAAAATAAATTCATGTTACTTTTTATATTCTTATTGGTAAAGGAAAGGCCCCGATTCCTCGGGTGCTCAGTGGCCACAATGGCCAAAGGTACTGCTTGAAACCCAGTTCGGTGAAAACAAGTTTTTTACTTTTCTCTTAATCCATTTTCCTCGGACACCTTTAATCTTACCTTCTCTTCATTAAGCTTTTAATACTTAGTCTTCTCTATTCCTTGTCTTTAAATTTTCAGTTTTTGAGCTGGTTGAGAAAATACCAATTATTTTTACGCTGTTGTGTTGTACTTTTAACTTATTCCTTACCCCTGTAATTTTTTACTTCCTTAAGCCAAATTTTCGTAATTTCATTCTTTTATCTCAACCATCTAGTTAAAACCATTTTTTCTTTGATGTAGCAAACACTTGCTTTGTTTAACGTTTGGTTTAGCCTTTCTTTTGTGCCGTTCACTTTTTATATAGATGTGCAGAATGTTCTGCTGAAAACAACTTGTTGTTAGCCATTAATTACTTTAAACAGCCGAAACCAGATTATACAGCTGGAGAAGCCCAGGTGGACAGGAGCATAATTATTCCATTTCCTCATGCGCAAAACGTGTAGACTGGAGTTCTCTGCACTCAGTGAAGACAATGTCTGATTGGGGTTGTAGATTAAATGAGATGGAATGAAATTTTATCCCATAATCTTCAAATATCTAGTTGGCCCGGAGGTGTTATGGTTATCTCATGTGGTCAAGAGTTTTTAGCATTGGTTAGCACCCCTCCTAAAGTAGGGTTTTCGACAAAATTTCCGGGGGTAGTGTCATATTACCAGTATCTATTTAAAAGTACAATATGTGGTAGACGTGGGTGTAGTGTCTGTTGTTACTTGGTTTACTACCATCCCCATCTTAATAGTGCACAGTTCGTCGCATTGACGATGGTCTGCGTCTAGGTGATTATTTTGGACTTCTATTTCTTTTTCCAAGTTTTATTATTTTTTTGGTTGTAATGTCATTTTCCTCCAGTAACTGGGGCTCAGACGGTGTCCTTCACAGGGATTTAGATTTGGTAATGAGGAATTTCTTGGCTGATGCCCTTCCTGACGCCAACCAATGGCTTTTTCATTTGAGAGGTTCCAAGTCGCCCGCTCAGTAAATCAAACCAGAAACCCCTAGGTTACGGTGCAGTTGCAGTAACCATTAAGCTACGGCTCCTCTCTTTTCCAAGTATTATTATGTCAACTTAACTCACAAAAATTGCTCTGTACCAAGTAGGCTTTCAATGGTCAGGGAATGTGTAAAATTCCTTCCTATTCTATGGTATAAACTCAATATTTGGTAGTGTTGGCCCCCACAGACATTAACAAAAATGTTATCTGAATAAAATAATCTATTTTTAGGTTTCAGTATTGTTAAAGGTCTTTGTTCCAATTTTACCTTTTTGAGTTCTTATCTTCATTTCGACTCTCCTTGTATCCTGGTGCTTTGTAGAACAAGTCTTAATGAAAGTTTTAACAATCGGGATCTTCTTGTTGCTGGATATTCGACATTGTCTTGACAAGACTCTACAGCTCGTCTTCATGGTCTTGGTATCGATATTCGACTATAACCTCCAGCTTTCACAGTGCAAGAATTTAAGTCCAAAGATAAGCCTTTTATGTGTTTTAGGTCGCTCTTCTTCAGGCCACTTATTACCCATTTTCCTGTATTAATCTCTCTTTTCCGGCTCGTGCTTTTGAGACAGTATCAGACACCAATGAGAAGGCTCTAAAGAAGCATTACGCTATTAACATCTTTGTCTTTGGTCATGTCAATGCTCATCATCTGTCCTAGCTGTTTTATTCTAACAGGACTAATATTTCATTATAAGTAACGTACAACAGGATTTTGGAAATCTTGTTGCTTTTTCCTTACAAACTGCCAAATCAGACTCAAAAGAAGCTTCTTTTTAGATGAACATTTGGCTTTTGCTTCTGATCATAGTACGGTTTTCTCTTTATTTCCTACGAAATATTTTGATCATGTTGTCACTGTAGAGTGTAAGGGAACTGTTCTAAGTCTTGTTGACAAACCACATCATTTTAATCGTAGAACTTTTCAATTTGGCGAGACTGGCTGACTTGGTTGTGTTTCCAAGACTTTTTGGTGATATCCTTTAAATTCAGTCTTTATCAAATCGTCTTCTAATGCTGAACATAATTGTTTCAGGTTGGTATTAAAACATTGTTGCCTAGTCGTAGTAGTTACACAGGATGCTAAGAGGGATGATAAGGGTGTCTCTGCGAGAAGACTGAACAAACGAAAGTATTCAATACGCGGGAAGGCTAGAGAAGCTAAGTTGAGGTGGAATAGCCATATCATGAGGATAAGGGAAGAGTGACAACATTCTACAGCAAGGTAGAGGGGAAGAGGAGAAGATGAAGGCAGAAGCTGCGGTGGAGAGATGCCATCAAGAGTGATATGAAGGATGTTCAAGTAACTACGGAGAACAGCAAAGATCAGAGAGAGTGGAGGAGACTGAGCTGAGTGCCCGACCCGACTTGATCAGTTGGAAAAGGCCAAAAGGAGAAGAATAAGAAGAAGTAGTAGCCTAGAAGTCATTCAGTCTATCCGCCTCTATGGTTTTTAATACATTTTCTCTTGGCATCGCTCATCCCAACCATTTCTTTGTTTAGGTTTAACGTAGAGAAACTGAAGCATAAAATTGGAAGTCAAGATTTCTGGAAGATTTATAATGATGTTTTGAATTCTGGAAAGTCAGTTAATATTCCAGTGTTTATGATGATTTTAAATGCCCTCAAAGAAAAACGCTGATCGTATTATTAAATTGTTTTTGTCTAATTCTACTTTAAATGATACTAGTGTTTCTTTGTCAAAATCCCTTTCACAACTTTATCAGATTTTAAACTCTACCATCACAACTCTAAGGTTGGTTGCTATGTTATTCAGGGTATTGATACATCTAAAGTCTCTGGTCTAGATTGAATTCCTGCGGTTGTCTTGAAAGAGTATGCTTCTGAGCTATTCTTCTTGCTGTCCAAAAGTTTTAATCTTTCACTAACAGAGCCTTGTTTTCCGACTTCCTAAAGAGTGTTTGACGTTGTTTCTGTCGTCATCAATGCAGGTGATTATTCTGATTCTTGGAAACATCAACCAATAAGTCTTTTTTGTTAATAATAAGATTTTTAAACGACCCATTAACAATGCTCTGGTTAAAGTCTTGTAGAACCTAGGTATTCTTGTACAGATGTAGATGACGGCAATCAATTGGTTCCCTTTTGTCTGTAATCATTGAACATATCCATAGGTTTACGGTTGTGAGAGGGTCAATGTCGGCTGAAGATTTTAGACAAGATACCCTTACATTTTGTCAACAGAATTTTAAGGGTTTGTTATTGGAGAACCGAATGGAAATAACTTGAGTACAAAACATTTCGAGATTCGCCCCCATATCGAGCAACGGTAGTTATATGTCCTTGTATTCAAGTAAACTATTACATTAATTCCGGCCTTCCTAAAGGTTCTATTCATGGTCCAACTCTCTTCCTATTTTGTATCAATGACCTTCCTTGTAATTTTCTTCAGTTTATTAACATTCTTGCTGATGAGACTACCTTGTACTTTGTTAAGCAAGAACAAGTCAAATTTGCTGAAAATTTAGAAGCTGATCTTCAGTCTTAAAGAGAACGTGAGTTGTAATATTGCTTTTTTCATTCAACGGGGAAAAACTGCAGCTGATGTCGTTCAATAAAAGTTGAATCTTTATATCTTTACAATGTTTATTGACTACCGTTATTATAATAGCCGTGGCGAGGTTGGTTCTTCTCAATAATGAGAATGGATGACTTGTCATTTTCTCCAGATCTTTCTTGTTGTTTATTCAATCTATTGGCAAGCCTGCTTCTAAAATGGTTGGTTCTTTTTGTCATGCCAGGTAGTTCTTTGCATTTAAAAACATATTGTATATCTATAAATCTACTATCCATTCTTGGATAGATTATTGTTACCATACCTGGAGCTGTACTACTTTTCCCATTTTGATGTTTTGGGTCGAGCTCATAGACTACTTTGTAAATTGATAGGTCTAACTTTGGTGCTGTTCTTCAACCTTTGTTTCATTGACAAAATTTTGTTTGTTTTAGTCTTTTCTGTACGTATTGTCACAGAAGGCGTTCTGCTGAGCTTCCTTCGTTGATATCAGCTCAGTTAATTGCATTTTGTGTGACTCATTGCTCTTAAATTCTTCGTCTTTATGCAGCTCCTCCTTTTGTTTTTATAAATATTTTTATCTTCTTCTTTGCCTTTGGGCTATATCCCGTCAGGGGTCACTACAGCAGATCAGCCGTCTCCAGCCTATTCTGGTCGTCACATCAGCATCCCTCGCACCAACAGCCTCCATATCTCTGCCAATCACATCGTTCTAGCTTTTCCTTGGCATCCTTTTCCGCCTCCCACCGGGAATTTCATATCTCAGAACCCTCTTCCCTACATAATCTGCATCTCGACTTATCATGTGCCCATACCAGCGAAGTCTTGAATCCTTTATCTTGTCTCTCAGTTTCCTGATATGGAAGTCTTCTCATATGCGGTCGTTAGGAATTCTGTCTATTCGCATTATCCCTAGCGACTACTTCATCATCATTTCAGCCACTTCTAGCTCCACTTCTTGTCGATCATGTAATAGGGCTGGGTGCACAGCGGTCTTGTAAACGTTTCCCTTTATCCGTGGTGATATTTTTCATCGCAAGGCACTCCTCCAACCTTCCTCTAACTATCCCAGCCGCTTTCTTGTAGATTTGACTCCAGGTACTTAAATTTGCTTACTTTAGGAATTTTCATTTCTCCTAGCTATATTCTGTCGGTTTGGCTTCCCTTCATAGTTAGGTACTCTGTCTATGTCCGGCTTATTTTCATTCCTCTCCTCTCCAAGTCATAACATCATTCCTCCAGCAGTAATTCGATTTCTTTTCTTCTCTCTATATATACAGTACAGTATCGTCTGCAAACATCATATTTTGAGGAGCGTCTCTTCTAACATTATCGGTGAGATTATCAATTACTACTGCGAATAGGAGGGCAAGCTTGCACCAGGGCTCGGCCGTAATCCAAGCCCTGGTGCAGGACTACCATTATTTTGAATAATCCGTCCCTCCTGTAGTACGTCGAGCACTGGTAATACTGTCCTTGTATATATCTTATGCCAGGTACTCGATAATATGCTTTCTTTAGATCGATAAATACATTGTGTAGCTGTAGTTGGTGATCTCGATGTTTTTCGCGCAGGATTCATAACGCAAATAGTGCATCTGTGATACTGCGTTCTGGCATAATGCCGAACTGTTGTTTGCTGATTTCGATTTCTGACCTTAGTCATTTGTCTATCACTTTCTCCCACAACTGCAGAGTGTGGCACATCAGTTTGATTCCTCTGTAGTTCTCACATTCTCGCGCATCACCTTTTCCTTTATATACCTGTACCAACACACTCTTCCGCCACGCCTCCGGCATCTCTCCCACGTCAAGTATTTCATTGAATAGCAGTGTTAGCTACAAACCTGGTTCTTCCAAGCAATGCCAAGCTTCTATTGAGATAATACCTGGTCCGACTGTTTTTCCGTTCTTCATTTTCTTCACGGCTTCTTTTATTTATTTCTCTTTTTTTTGAATGTGGTTTTTTTCTGGGGAGAGCTAAATTGTGGAACTCTTTGGTGTTCCGATGCCTTCCTCCGTCATAGTTCAACTTGTATCTCTTATCTTTTGGCTGCTTGTCCATAATTAGGCCCATATACATAGTAGCTTTATGAATTGTATGGTTTTAATCATTAAAAAAATGGAAGAGGGAATTAAAATTGGAGGACATTAAATTAACAAATATTAGAAATGCTGAGGACAATATCTTGTTAGTCGACGCTAAGGTAGAGAGGTAAATAAAAAAAACCCCTGTTAATTTCAGTAGAAGGAAAAGCCCAAATGCAAAGATAAAGGTGAAGATTCAGAAGACAAAAGCCAAGTTACCAAATCAACTTGATTCATTTATGATTTAGAACTATAAGGTGAAAATGATAGATTTCTTTCAATTTTTTGGAGCAAGGGTCAATTTGGATGGGACCTGTGCTAATGAAATAAAAAGACAAGCAGTGCTTTAGAAAGTACCACTGTCTAATCATTTAAATTAACTAAAAATTGTTAGGACAAAGATATCAGAACAGTAGCAAAATTAAGCAGTGTAAAAGGCATGGATCTTCCCGTTTCTATGTACAGTGTAAAAATTGGTTTCTTCGGACGTCTGAAACGGAAAATCGATTGTTTTGAATTATAATGGTGCGAATGCAAAGAGCAAACAAATCAATAATAGAGAAAATAACGCCAAAAAATAATATTGCAAGGAATAATAATGATACAAAGATTGCTATATTTTGGTCAAGTTATGAAAAGCAAAAGAATAAAGCAAACAATGAGACAAGCTATAGTCTCTGGAGGAAGAAGAGAAAGCAGCCAGAATATAAGATATGTTGAGGAAATGAAACAGGCGACAGAAAAACGTTTAAAAAATGGAAAACACATCTATGAAGATATGAATAAGCCAGTACTTATCCATAGCGTCACAGGGAGTCGGGAGTGTCTTAATGGCACCTAACAACCATATTGATGAAGCATAAACTATTTTAGCCCTCAAATTCTTTTTGTGCCTGTGGTATGTATACCCAACATCACCTCATTCTCTAGTTAAAGGGTCAATATGAAATTTTACAAATTTATAAGAAAATAGCATTTCTTTTTTTCAAAAATAGGAATTGTGAACTTGGTAACAAAATCTCTGTGTTGTTATTTTTTTTTTGATAAACTTTTTCTCCAAGAGGCTTTGGCCTTATATTTTTCTTGAAGCTGTAAGTAAGCTTTCGGTTAACAGTTGAATGAATGGAAAAAAGATGGCCGCAGGAACACTTTCATCCCTTGTCAGCTAAGTATAAATGGATTTGGTCGGTGACGTGCCAAAACTATTCGGAGGAATGTCTAAATAAAATCCAATACATATTGGAGTTGAATGCAGTGTCGACAAACGACGGAAGGCGTATTTGATGATGATGAAGTAGACTTCCTAACTTTCAGAATTCTGCCATTTTGTTTGTATACAGGAGTATTCTATGTCATTTATACAAAGTGAATGTTATTTTTCCAAAATCAACTTCGTGACATATTATTTCTTGATCTTTGTAAAAGCTCTGCATTTTTCATATTCATACATTAGGCATTAGAGGAAAGTAAGTCCATGCTTCCGAAATATTTAATCATTGTTAAAGTTCTTATTCTTTATCAGTCAATTCAGCTTTAATTTCACATAATTTTTGTAATGCTGAAAGAATTCTAGATGTCAAGTTTCATGATCGTTGTTTCATTGGTTACAGATTTTGACTTTCAAAACTCTTGATCATATTGCTTAGAAATTTAAATATCCAGACGTTATTAAAGGAAAAATGAAAATTAGCAGTGCTGATATTTTGGATATTTGTGCATATTGTAAATAATACTTGAGAAGAAAGAAGCTTATCAGTATAAATGTGTTTCATGATAGGATTTCTTCTCGAGTAAAAAAAAATAATGTTTCCAATGTCTTTCCTGTCATCAACAAGATCAGTAAAAGGAGTAACCAGCGTCAATGCTATTTATCGTAATCCTAATGGCTATACCGTCTAGTACGTTCTGTAATGAAGTAGATAATGCTATCAAAAAAATTAGGTTCAGGGATGATTGAAGACTCTTTAAACTGAGAATGCCACATATATGGAAAGGATGGATAAGGACGTAGTGTTGGGTTCTTTATTTGTAGCAAGTTGTGCATTTTACACTGCTTCAAAGTCGGCATCGAACAGTATGATATATTTCTTAACTGCTTAAGACAATTTTGAGCTATCAATCACTACATAAAGAACAAGGACCCAAATAGTATGCGAAACTGTTTTTTTCTAAAGGGGGAAACCATGAATGTCCTTGACAAGTACACATACTCCCAGAAAACACTCGTTAGATTTGTAAACATAGACGATGAACTTCATTTACTCACTTTTAATGTTTGTTTAACCTTCGGATTATCTCGTGGAAGAATTATGGACGAGAGGGCGCATCAGGACAAGCCACCATGTCTTCTAAATATCTTATAAATATCTAAATATCTAAATATCTTCACCAGTTGCAGAAGTGATTGAAATTAGCTCAAGAAATGCTGTTTTGATACGCTCTTCTTTCTCGCTGAAATAGCAAAAGTTTGCACAGGTATTTTTTGCAAGAAATGTCGGTTGACTCGTCAATCATGACACAAAATTTCTTTATAGCGATATATTGGCATAATTCTTCGTGCAGTAGTACCTTCGTGTAGTAGTATCTTCTAATTGGCTACCTTTACCGTGCTGGACAATAATTTCTCCAATATGGTCAGGAATAGCACAGTGGCATGTTACTGAGACAGCAAACTGCAGCTCGATTTTTTTCAAGATCTCGTTTTCCTTGCTTGAAACCGGGATAATTTTTCTGTTTGATGAGGCTGCACCAGTCACTTTCTTGTGCTTCATTGAATCTTCATGCTGTTTAAGACTGTACAGTTTAAGGTTGATGTTAACTTTGCAGAAGGAGCAAAATGCATTATCTGAACCATCTACTGCCCACTGTCGTGAGACTGAAATACAAAATTGGAAAGCAAGCAAAGACAAAACATCATCGAAAACGAGAAATAGCAATCAAAATCAAGCCACGATTGTTAGCAAAACGTGACAGAATTATTAAAACAGCTTAATAAACAGAAATAATAAGAAACTGTGAACACTTCTAAATAAAATGTGTAGTATTTTATTTCAATTTAAGATTAGTTTCTTTTTTTGACTCAGGCAAAACGAAAATGTATCCCATGTATATTTCTGCTGAAAAAGGCGCAAAAGTCCAAATTTAAGTAATATGCCAAATTTGAATTTTCCAGGCAATTGGTATCTAAAAAGGCCAAAATCGAGATATTTGCCGGAAAAGGGCCAATATGGGTTGTTGTTGAGCACTAAGAACGTAGAGTGAGAAAATAGGGGCACAGAAGTGACGTCATGAAACAGAATAGGGGCTTTCTGGACAGGAAGTAGACCTGTTTCCAGCCCCAGAGACCTCCGATTGCAACGAAACTTTGCGGAAGGCTATAGCTCAGCCAAAAATAAGTGACCTTATAAACCTGGAAGGTGGGCTGTTTCAACATTACTAAGCTCCGATTTCGACAAAACGTGATAAGAGGCTAGAGGTATGCCTGATGAACACGATGACAGGACTGAAAAAGAACTGAAAAAAAGTTATCCAAAAGTCGGAACACAAGGGAATATCCGGGCAAAGCCGGGTACTCTACTAGTTTAAAAAAAATTAAATTCTTTTTATTTAAAACAATTCATAATAATATCGTATCGGCTGTAGCCTTCTATCCCTTACCTTCCCCAGGTGTCATATCCCGCTGGATGTTGGCTGCCACGGTTTTTCATACGACTCTGTTGCTAACTGTTGCCCATCTGTTATCTTCACCTGACCATCCATGTATTTTATTTTTGCTCTTCCTCTTCCTTGCCGTACCTCTGATGCTTCCCACTGATGCATAGCTCTTACAGCGCTTCATGCCCAACAACATGTCCTAGAAAGGGCAGCTGGCCAACTCTCACAGCTGACAGCAAAGTTTTCCTTACTTCAGCCTGGCCCAAGCCTCCTTATTTATTCTGGCTGTCTCTGGCTGTCCAGGAAACTTTTAACATTCTTCTCTAACACCACATCTTCATTGTTTCAAATCTTCTTTCATCATCCGTCCGAATTGTTGACATTGCAAGCTTGCTGTTTGTTACCATTCCTCTTACTCTTGTGAATGAGTTCTTTGCTAAAATGATCTTCTTCCTTAGGTTATTCTCTATAGCCTTCTATAGTTCAACAATAAGTAAATAAGGAAAAGTCAGAGCTCTTTTTTCCCTTTTAGTATCATTAAAAGCAAAAGTTGATTTGTTAAGGTGCCAAACCTGGACACTTGCAAGACAATTCAGGTTTACAAAACGTTAATGCACTTGACCAGTCTTGGCAATTGTCAGGTTACTACTTCCTGAAACAAATTTGTACAATATTATTGACGCTTAGTAATGTAACGTCATGACACCACTAACAAATTAGTTACAAGGTAAATTAGTTTTAACGCATTTCAACGTCCAAATTTTAGAAGCATTACTTGATGTCCCTCAGGTCTGATAACACTGTAAATATCCAAAATTCTAAGTGTCAGTAACACTTTCTTGGCTGAGAATGAGTATATGCTGAGACATTACATACTTTGAAATCCTTAATCTAACACGTTTTTATCATTCAATTAAAAAGTAATGCTTTCAACCCTTATTTGCTAATAAACAGAGTATCTTCTCCTTCATTAATTCCTAGCAGCTTTTCACTGCTATTATAAATATGTGTCAATTTTAGGCCCTGAAATTGCTGTTAAAACCCAATGTCTAGAATGAAGACCGATGACAATTTTCTATCCACCATATAAAACGTTAAATCAAAAGTTCCAAAAAAACAATTTCCACTGCATTCCTTTTATCTACATTATTTCAATGATATCCTACAGTTTGTTCTTGTTGTTCATGTATGCAGTTTCGCATACTATTTGGGTCCTTGTTTTCTGTGTACTGATTGATAGCTCAAAATTGTATTAAGCAGTTAAGTAATATCTCATACTCTTCGTTACCGACTTTGTAGCAGTGTAAAATGCACAACAACCTACAAATAGAGAAACAAAACACTAAGTCCTTATCCATCCTTTACATATATGTGGATTTGTCGTTGTTGTCGTTGTTGTTCTTGTTGTTCTTGTTGTTCTTGTTGTTCTTGTTGTTCTTGTTGTTCTTGTTGTTCTTGTTGTTCTTGTTGTTCTTGTTGTTCTTGTTGTTCTTGTTGTTCTTGTTGTTCTTGTTGTTCTTGTTGTTCTTGTTGTTCTTGTTGTTCTTGTTGTTCTTGTTGTTCTTGTTGTTCTTGTTTCTTGTTTTTGTTTGTTTTTGTTGTTTTTTTCTTGTTTTTTGTTGTTGCTTTGTGTTCTTCTNGTTGTTCTTGTTGTTCTTGTTGTTCGTGTTGTCCTGTTTGTCCTTGTTGGTAGAATTAAATAATTTAAAAGGTATTTCTTTTTCATTGGCCAATGACGTGCTTGGTCTAGTTGTTTGGACTTCTAGGTTTTAAGTTGACCGCTTGGGTTAGATTTTTTATTCGAGAATATTACTTCTCTTTTCAAGTCTATCATGTACTCCTTTTTCTGAAATCTCTAAATATTACAATATTCTGTATAAAAGACTCATAGTGTATTGCACGATAAGTTTTTGCCGTCTTTTCTATACTTTTATACATGTCAAAATCACTAATCCCCCCCCCCCCCAGAGAATGCTTCGCACTTCTTGTAAAACGAGATATTGGAACATTCTAAATTCATAATCCTCTTTTTTGAAAAAGAAGAGGGTGCGAGCAGTAGAAAAATATAGTTCTGGTTTTGCTTAAAATTTTTGAACAAGAATTAAAAATATAACGTTTGCAAACTATCGAGTCATTATTGGTACCCTCTTATTAATTTTGATTTATCCCAGATTTTCCTGTTGTGCAACCCCCTTAAGAAGTCAGTTTTGTAAACGTCTATATTAATATGTTGCCAATCAGATTAAGATGAAAATCGTCTCCCTATTTGATTTCAGAAATTTTAATCTGATATGCAAGTTCATTTGTACCATCACTTTTTTTGGAATAGTATAATTCCCTTGATGTAAATAATAATTAAAAGTATTAAACGTTATTTTCATTGTCTTTCACAATTAATCGTTTTATTATTAAAATACTACACCAAATGAATTTACAAAGAAAAAAATTTATTTTAATAATTTTCCAAAAACTTTAAGTAAAAATATTGTTCAGACTTCAATGTAAAGAAAATTATTTCTTAACTGAAACTTATTGCCAGTTTATTAGGGGTGATACAAAGAGTTTTGAAAAGCAAAGTTTACAGAAATATATCATCGGATGTATAACCTTGGACGATAGACATTCCTGAAGGAAAATGAAATCCTATTGCATTGCATTGATATCTTGGCGGTACCTTTAATCAAATATTTTATGGAGCTCCTCAGCTGGTTTTTTGTATAATAAGCCATGCAGTTTCTAACAATATTCCCTAATTGACAAGTTCTTGTTGTCCCTATCTTTTAATTTACTGATCATTAGTTTTCACTTTCACTAATTAAGGATGAATTTTGTAGATAAACTCAGCTTCAAATGCAATCATACAGAGACCTAAAACTGTGATCTGTTACTAGAGTAGAATGAAACATAAAGAAATTATTGATTGACGTTGGTAGAAAATCTAGTTTGAAAGAAAATTGAGCTAAGAACTCTCAATTTTCTCAAACAATTCAATTGCACACAGAGGGTATTTTAATGAAATCGGCGTCGTCTCCTCTGCAAGAGAGAACTTCATATTTATTATTAATATTCTATGGAATGGAAAGTCTATTAGACAAGCAAGGTTATATTTTTATTGCAAGCAAAAAGCCAGTATGAATTTAAATTTCAATCTTTTGTTTCTACTGTCTACACATGCTGTGCTACAGCTCTTTAAAGTTAAATCTTGCAGATAGAGCACTTGATTAAAAAAATGAAAATTGAATGCAGAAAGAGAATAAACGTTGTACACTAGCTTAGTTTACTGGCAAAATTTACACTTTTGGAATCAAATATTAGTTATGTCCATTTGAAATAAACCATAAAGATTCTATAGGTTATATATATTACTACTCAATAAAGCCAAAATAAGTAGCCATGTCATGTTTTGAGGTCACTAAACTGTAGAAAACAACTGTGATATGAGATGAAAAATGAAATTTAGGTCAGCGAGGACTAAAATATAACCAACTGCCGAAAATAATTGCACAACTTGAATACTGAAGTTTGTTGCTCACCCAAATTCAGGCACGTTTTCTGATATGGTGCTTTAGGCGTTTTTAATAATCAAATGGTGAGAAATGTATACCATGAAGATAGTATTGGGTTAGCTCTACCCGAATATTTGAGGTAACGTTTGTTTGACGTCCGAGGGTAATGAAGATAATAATACTGATCATAACTGAATAATTTGTGCAGCAACAGGGGCCAGAAGAAATTGTGGCTTGATTAGCAAGAAACGCAAGGTGCAAGGAAGTCTATCTAGGAAAAAAAATATTAATGGCTCAGAGATAGACTAGATTGGTGTTTTAGTCTACATATTAGTAATACATATTAAGTGCGATAGCCTTGTACAGGGTACAAAAGAGCTATTGTAATGAGCAGATGACCAATGGGAAACATGTCTTAATTTAGCATTAGGCGAGATGTATTCAGTTTTACTTATCCACCAAAATGAGTGATTTTTTTCTATGTGCCATCTTCTGCTCGCTTTTAGTACTGGGCCCTATTTAATCATTGGGAAGTAACACTCGTAAATATTGGAGATGTCTATAGAATTTAAAACAGTTTTTTTGTTAATGAACACCATTAATTTTTTTTGTGTAATTTAATTCTAGTTGGTTTAAGATTTTAAAATGTTAATCAGGATATACATATTTTTACTTGCTTTAGCAGTTTACAACTAAAATTTTTCTAAGAATATGAAAATTTTAATGAATGAAAACTAAAATGTCATTCCTAAGAAATACTAGCAAAAATAATATTGCAGCTGCTACCTCATTTAAATTGATATGGCAACTTAGAAAAGGCTGCTATGCCTAACAAAATTGAAGGAGAAAGAATCTTCGGTGGAGTGACGCTAAATTATCTGTATTCTCTGCATATCATTTAAAAAAAATTCTCGCATTAATTAACGATTGCATGGATATTGACCGCATAAAATACGACAGCTTAACAATTTCTCATTAAAATACACCAAGGCCTGGATGCCTAAGCCAAAACAAGATGGCGAATACAATTTAGATAAAAAGTATTTTAATTATAGGGCTTAGAATCTTTTCACTGAACAATAGTTAGTCCTAACGTATGGCTGCATACTAATATCAGTATTCTACTAGGTCAAACTCCAAGTATTTCATTCATTTTAAAGAATAGATTTAAGAGTGATTAAAACCTGTCAATGTTTCTAGATTAAAAGGAAATAGATTAATGTTTATGATTTTAATGAATGTTAAAGCTGGGTATTCCTTTTCCACATTTCGTATATCTTTTGTCTAAAAATTATTTTAATTTGATCATTCTTGTGCAAAGAAATTTCTTTCCAATAAATGTTTGGTTTTTTTGTCTTAGTAAATTAGTTGAGGAAATAAAATTACAAAAAATATTATTGGAAAATACGCTTCTTGGTTTTCAGATATCAACTCTAAGGTGAAACGTATTAATCTTCACTGGTACCGGTGTGAGCTCACTATAATTATCTTTTTTCCACATTTTGTGTCTGGCTGTTCTTATTGCCGAGTTATATGCTGACAGGCGGGTCATAACAAATGACCATGGGCAACCAGCATTTTCTTTCTCAAAACTCCAGTACTTTTCGCAAAATCCTGGCTGTTCCCAACAACGTAGTCTTTTGAAGTACTCCTAAGTTGCAGTGAATCCCAAGCTTTTCAACCCTCTTTTCAAATCCTTTGGTCATAGATCCTAGACCTCCAATGGCAATTATTATTATTATCATCATCATCATCATCATTATTATTCTTATTGAAGTATTTCTTTACTTATACGNGCTGTTCTTATTGCCGAGTTATATGCTGACAGGCGGGTCATAACAAATGACCATGGGCTACCAGCATTTTCTTTCTCAAAACTCCAGTACTTTTCGCAAAATCCTGGCTGTTCCCAACAACGTAGTCTTTTGAAGTACTCCTAAGTTGCAGTGAATCCCAAGCTTTTCAACCCTCTTTTCAAATCCTTTGGTCATAGATCCTAGACCTCCAATGGCAATTATTATTATTATCATCATCATCATCATCATCATCATTATTATTCTTATTGAAGTATTTCTTTACTTATACGTTTATATACAATTACCTACTGGGTCACTATAGTGACCTAGGGCAGATAAAGATCCAATGAGGCATGACACGATTATTAAAGGGACGATTAACATAATAATAATAATAATAATAATAATAATAATAATATTATTATTATTATTATTATTATTATTATATTTTATATTATTTTTTAAAGCGGTATATATATATATATATATATATATATATACTTTTTTCATATTTAAAGTTTTAATTTATTTTTGCCTTAGGTGGGATATTCACAAAATAATTGTTGGGCTAAAAAGTGTATTATTAATGGTATTAGTGCAAATGGTATTGTACTTTTTTTAAAACTCTGTAGGATGTACATTGACACTTCAAAACTATAATTTTATCTGTCGTAAAACAGAAATTTTAAAGACTTCCAATTTCATTTGTATCTGAAACGAAAGAACATTACAACAAATAACAAGTATTTTGTCAAAAGTTACAATGACTTCAATGGATTAAAACAGCAAGATTCAGAAAGATCCTTAGGTTTTTTTGAGAAGAGTTAACCATTTGTTGGGACTGATAGGTCATTAGATTTAACAATGGTATCAGATAAAATAGGTTTTAAGGTTTTGTTATGACACAATTTGCCTTGTGTCTCAGTGTGATATCCCATTTTACCCAGATTTTTTTCAGTCAATCTGAGATTAACGATAAATTAGTTATGTTGGATCTGTCATGCTGGGACAAAATAGTAAAATTCGGCCTCTATTTATCTTATTTCTTTCACGTTTCCAAGGTGTTTCATTTGAGCATTAAACAGAATTCTAAGATTAATCTTCAATTGGTACGAGATATTGAAATATTTCTGTTACCTGACCTCGAAAAGTCGTAAGAATAAGATCAAGAGTAGACAAAATACTTGTTAAAAGTGTTTTTCAAAGATTTGTATAGGTGTCTAGCAAATACGAAAGATAACTGTACCTTTTTAGGACAAACATTTAATGGAAGATAATGAAAACAAACTGTTATTTGTCAAAGACAGTAATCTATACGAAAAAGGAGGTCGGAAAAACTAGAAACAATGGACCTGAAAAGGGCTTGAAAAATTGAAGTGTTAACATAAATAAACGCTTTAATTATCATTTGGTAAGAAACAATCGCTCGGTGGACTGATAGTTGACCTAAAAAAACTCTTTGTGTAAGTGTAAAAAGCTACAAAGAAGTAAAATTTTAGAATATAAGCAGAAGGAAAAAAGATAGAACTTTGTTATATGAGCAGCTCTAAGTGAAAAGCTAATGGACAAATTATGCAAAACGTTTCGATGACGCAAATTAAAAGCCCCAACTGTTTTATCTTTTTCTTCCACAGGACAAGTAGTAGGTCAACGTTTAGTCCAGCTGCACTGTAACCAAGACGTTCCGGGTTCGAATCCTCGAGCAGGGAAAAGACTTCGGAACTTTACGAAAGAAAAAGCCATTAGTTGGCGACAGATTGAGCATTCGGCCAAGAAATTCTTCACAACCATAAGAAAGTTCTTCTCAACAACATTGTCTTAACCCAGCCCAGTTACTGGGGGGAATGATGTTTAAGAAAACAAAGATTGAAAAGCAAAGAAAAATCCAATTTCATATACCATCGCATGCTTCAATTGTAGAAGGAATAAAAATTCTAGGGAACCGAGGGAAAGGTGATATTTTACATTTTGCTTTCAGCACCCCCTCCAACCCTGAAATATCAGTCCTGATATTTAAAAAAAAGATCGCGAAAGAGAACATTCTATAACAGCAGTGGATAGGAATAATGTTGAAATAAGTGCTTTGTAAAATTTGAGTGTTAATAAGTAATACCACTACCAATTGTGTCTATTTTTCCATTAAAAATATTCTTTATTGAACCTAAGCTAAAACAGGAAAGTCGTTTTTATCCTTGTTTAAATTAATTCTTGAAGTGGTAAAGCGTTCTTTGAAACCCTCGGATTTATCCTCAAAGTTGTAAATATTTCTGAAAGTCTCAATGAAAAAAACAGCATTTTATAAAAGTTAAATTGCAGCTTCGAACCCTAAATCCCAATTTCAATAAATTTGCTTCCAAGCATATATCTTATATGTATCTTATATGTATCTTACTTATTCCATTCTATCTTATAATTTAATAATGATACTTCAAAATGCTCTATTTTTTATGTTTCTTTGCATCTTTGTATAAATAAACTTATGCGTACTGATTTGCAACCACATGTTCAATCTCCATATTTTCAATTTTTAGATCTTCGATCATAATTTCAAATCCTAAATTATGTTGTCAAACACATAATTTTTCTTTAAAGTCTTTCAGTTTATTTTCCAATGTTTAACCATCTTCAATAAAATCGACATTTGCTGCCCACATACTCTTAATTTTTTAACAATACTTTCACGTCTTTAATTGTACTTTAAAAGTATTTTTCGTGTCTGTTATTCATATTCAAAATTTACATTTTGAAACTGAACTGTACTCAAATCTCAAGTCCTACCTGTCCAAACATATTTCACAGCTAAACCTTTTTCCTACTATTATAGGATTATTGACGTACTTTGATTTTTAAAAGTAATATTAATTTTTTTCGNAAAGGAATAAAAATTCTAGGGAACCGAGGGAAAGGTGATATTTTACATTTTGCTTTCAGCACCCCCTCCAACCCTGAAATATCAGTCCTGATATTTAAAAAAAAGATCGCGAAAGAGAACATTCTATAACAGCAGTGGATAGGAATAATGTTGAAATAAGTGCTTTGTAAAATTTGAGTGTTAATAAGTAATACCACTACCAATTGTGTCTATTTTTCCATTAAAAATATTCTTTATTGAACCTAAGCTAAAACAGGAAAGTCGTTTTTATCCTTGTTTAAATTAATTCTTGAAGTGGTAAAGCGTTCTTTGAAACCCTCGGATTTATCCTCAAAGTTGTAAATATTTCTGAAAGTCTCAATGAAAAAAACAGCATTTTATAAAAGTTAAATTGCAGCTTCGAACCCTAAATCCCAATTTCAATAAATTTGCTTCCAAGCCTTAAAATGTATCTTATAATTTAATAATGATACTTCAAAATGTTCTATTTTTTATGTTTCTTTGCATCTTTGTATAAATAAACTTATGCGTACTGATTTGCAACCACATGTTCAATCTCCATATTTTCAATTTTTAGATCTTCGATCATAATTTCAAATCCTAAATTATGTTGTCAAACACATAATTTTTCTTTAAAGTCTTTCAGTTTATTTTCCAATGTTTAACCATCTTCAATAAAATCGACATTTGCTGCCCACATACTCTCAATTTTTTAACAATACCTTCACGTCTTTAATTGTACTTTAAAAGTATTTTTCGTGTCTGTTATTCATATTCAAAATTTACATTTTGAAACTGAACTGTACTCAAATCTCAAGTCCTACCTGTCCAAACATATTTCACAGCTAAACCTTTTTCCTACTATTATAGGATTATTGACGTACTTTGATTTTTAAAAGTAATATTAATTTTTTTCGATCACATCTGGTATCAAAAGCATTTTTTCAACTGTCAAACATTCTTGACTTCATGGACCCAGTGGAAGCCAAAAATATAGAAGTATTATCATCTCATGAGTCGTAAGCTATGAGTAAGTTACATTCCAGGAGAAAATTTTTCCATCATAAGATAAAGCTCTTTTATTTGTCAAAAGTGCAGTATACTTGTCATATGTTGGTTATGATTCTTTCTTAATGAAGGGAGCCAAATTTTCGAAAGCCTGTTAGATATCTGTCAATATAATTGCTGTGTTGTAGAAAACGTGTTATTGTGCTTCTTTTTCCTTTGACCCAATGAGAGCTGATTTAACAATGTAGGAGACAGGACAGTCCTTACAATGTTATCTATAAAGTACATTACTTTTATCTTTAAGTGGGGCTTGTTCCTTTGGTTTGTGCAGTTTCTTACATAAGATGATCGTTGTGAAGAAGGAACACTGGATATTGTGTTATCAGAGAGTTCGTTTTAGGTGCTCACTAATGTTCATATCATAGGGTAGTGTTGTTCATTGTAAAAATTACCTTTCTTCTTCATGATTGCATCCATTGCATCTGTGCACGGGCGCTATGACACTCTTAATATGATATCTCTTGGATATACAGAACCTTCTAAAAGTCCTTTGTCCTTTGTGAGATCGCATTGGTTTAAAATGAAGCTTTTTCATTTCCAATGAAGAACGGTATTACGAGCTGAGGCTGGAAAGTGTAATGTTATTGTTCAGTCTGAGTTGGTTTCCTCTACATAGAAACCAAAATGGTACAATATGTTGGTCTCTTTTACTAGGCCACCAAGGAATGGTAGTCGTCTTTCTTCTTTTTTCCATGGTGAAAATAATGTTTGGGGTGAAAATTGTTGGCCTGATCTGTACATGACCTGTTCGGACAAAAGCCTTCTTGTTCATATAAAAGCTGTGGCTCCATTGTATCTTTTAATTTGTCCAAGACAATTATGTTGAAGGCTATTTCAACTGTGCAGAGTAGGGCGATGGCTTTGTAACAAGAGCAGTTGCTAAGGTCACCTTTCCTCGGGAATATCCTCCTTCCAGTCCTGTGGTATCTACTCCTTTTTCTAACTTATTTTCAAAAAAATAAAACAGCATATCCACCAAGGTCCACAGATACGCCTTTATTTTCTCTATAGGACTACCATCTCCTTCCATTGCTTTCCCATTGTCAAGCTGCTGTGGTGCGTGTTAGCTGGAGTAGTGTCCGGGTAGTTGGTTATTACTGATTTATTAAACTGTTCCTCAAAGTGTTTTTTTATCTCTTTAACTGCTAAATGATATTGCCTTTAGCAGGTCTCTCTAGTTTCCAGTGGCTACTCGACAGTGTCTTGGTATTGTAGAGGTTGCCACTTGCTTCTGTTTGCTCCGCCTTTTTTTGCCAGACTGAAAACATGGAGTTTCCTGTCAAAAGTTACACTTTTCTTTTCTTCTCTGTCAGCCTACCTATGCCCCTTTTGCGCTTTTGCTTTGGCTTAATGTATGTGTTAACTGTTCCCTGCAGCTTTCTTTGCCCATTCTTCCTACTTTCACACAAGGTTTCTGACGATTCCAATTTGGTTCTTTGAACATCTATTTCTCTCTGACATGTTGATGTCAGTTTTTCTTTTGCTCACTTTCATTCTCTATGCAGGTCTGTATCGTTCTCTTCCTCTAGATTCTGTAGCAATTATATTTGTTGCTGAGTTTCATTTTGAATTTCTCCTTGGTTTTGCAACCTTTAAAAAGGCTAAAGGTGTCTCTTTGCTGGCATTCCCATCCATGTTTTTTCTTTTACCTTAAGTTTCAGTTTGGCAACCGAAAAATGCTAATCAAATTTCCAAATCGGCTCTTTTTCTCACTTTGATTGCTTAAAATGATCTTCTTAACTTCTTCCTAGCTTCCTAACAAGAAAAACAGGGGGCGAGAGGGCATAACTTTGCTATTTATTCTACTGAATTCCTTTTTTTGCAACTGATCAGAGTTTGCTAACAGCATACCTACCTGTAATATAGATTGCACCATTGTCATATCCTAATATTCTGATGTGCTAATCACAAATGGTGTTTGCAGATTATTTGTTATTAGTCATGATTTGTCACGATATTAGGATATCACAGTCCTTCTAACTGAGTAATCTAATAACAATGGTAAGTCAAATGGCCAGCATTAAAACTACTACTGTACAATAATCAAGATAAGAATAGAATAAGTCAAAAACATTCGCAATCTAATAACTTGTCCAGACTTGGTAACCCTTATAGAAGAAGGCATACTCAACTATAGAAAGAGGTGTTGCGACTGATAGCTTGTTTATATTACCTAAATCTAGTAATAATTAATTTGACTAAATAGCGGTGTTAAGTGTATTTAATGTATCTTTTGTCTCGTTGGACAAAAGGTGAGTTTGAATATGTGGTGTATGTGTCTCGTTTGTTTGTATCAGAGCTAAGGGTGATAAATTAGGAACTAATTTGATAAATTAGGAACTAATTTGATAAATTAGGAACTAATTTGATAAATTAGGAACTAATTTGATAAATTAGGAACTAATTTGATAAATTAGGAACTAATTTATCAGAATTAGCCGTTAACTCACTGTTATCTCTTCCTACATCACTCTCTGAGCAGAAATATTTTGAATTTTAAAGTCCCATTTTGTTTCTGGTGATCCACAAAAATATGCCTCCTCTGATTATCAGACATTTTGAACAGCCTGTTGATTTTCCACTTTGGCCTTTAGATTCGGCTTCTCTAAGATGACGTGTCTCCTTGAAATACGCTTGAGGAGCTGTTTAGATGGTATTTAGCTGGTGGCTATGTCAGGGCTATTTTCATAGCGAATAATAACAACATCAAACCTATTCTGTGGAAATAGAAAAAAAAAGTCGAAGGCGTATACTCAAAGGTATGTTTGAAATCCTGGACTTCTCTCTGAGCCAATCCATTGGTTGCCTTGTTCATAGGAAGGCTAGGTGATTATTTTATTCCATTGGCTGACGAAAAGGCCTTGAATGCCTTAGCAATGAATTGTGGTTAATTATTTGACACCATCTGTAAAAAAAAGCAAAATAAGAAAACAAAAACCATAAGTTGCTGCTGGTAGCCTAAATGGTAATGCTACTCACAGAAAACACTTAGAGTCATTTTGAGTAGCTGTCTACCATCAATAGACATAACTGTCCTTTCAGTTCAAAAAAACCAATGTGTTTGCAATGCAGTGGTTCTATCTGTGTATAATTGCGTTCAGCTGGGCTTAAGGTTCTCAAGGCATATGCAATAGAGTCCTCATAGCTATTAGGCATCTTGTGACTATAAACAGCTCAATTCCATGTGGAGACACATACGTAGATAAGATCATCGGTTTGTCTAGATTGTAATGAACCAAACGTTTTGCACTACTCATACTGGTCCTAGCCAGCTGGAATGCTTCTTCTCATACTGGTGACAACCTCATAAAAAAGCAAGGGGACAAGAAAAAGCAATTTGCTTACCATATCTACTGTACATCACGAGAGAAGAACATACGGGATAGGAACAATAGGAAAAAGAAGAGTCGTGATGGTGTGGAGAAAGAAAAATATCCCTTACCGATTTTTACCTTTGTAAGCAAGTCCAAAAGGAAGTAATCTTAAAACGAAGCACCATGTTTCATACCTTCTTGTTCTTTTGGCCATTAAATCAGTCTCCCATGGCCAAGGCACCCCTGTTCCTCAGACCGATACCACAGTGGAATATATTTTTGATTCTAATTTTAGTAACATGACAGAAAAATCAATTTCTTTTATATACGCTGGCAGAAGCAGACTGACTAGCACCATTGACGTATCACAAGCTCAATGACCTAGCAAAAGACAGAAAACATTTTAAGGGAACTTCACAGCTATTGAGTTCCTTCTCTGAGAGAAATTTTACTGGGACAAAGGTTAACATTCTGTCAGTTAGAGACCGTGAGAGAGAGAATGGAGATAGTATCCTACTTTTAATAAAGTGCATTCACTAGGATACTGCAGTAACACTGCAGGCCTGATCAAATCAATGTGTTTTAGTATGATACCCTGGAATGAAGACTTTCTGTTGGGTCTTCTAAAAGAACTCTCAGGTCAGCCTTTCCGAATAATGAAAACAAGCTATTATCAATACCTGAAATTATACACAAAGTATCAATTGATAATTAATAAAATTACCACGAATAAGCACAGAGATATTTAAGGCAGATATAGTTAATAGTCAGTTAATGGTCCAATCAGAGAGCTTATCAATGAGGATGTTTTTTGAAGCATTAAATACTGTTTTACTCTTTGTATAGCTCCCCATTAAGCCAGGCATTGGAAGGTTTCTTGGCAACTACACACGCCTGCGGCACGAGAAAGCGATGAAGGAGCTAACAGAGAATCTCAGTCAGTGAGGTGCGCACGTGTCAGTAAAAATGCACTTCCTTGGAACTTATTTCGAGATTTTAGGGGCATCATTGAAGAAAAGCGTTAACATTTTCACCACGATATCCGTTTGAGAAAGGAACCCTGTCAAGGTTGTTGAAATGTCAGCTTTATAGCTGACTCCTGCTAACGCCTGAAGAAGAATAAGCTTTCCGTGAAAAGGCCATTCATCAATGAATTACTTCTGTCTTGTTTTGTGCTTTTCTTCATATTATAACTATGTAACTATAACTTGTATCAAAACAATCAGTGCTCTTCTAAAAACTATTCAAAATGTGCTATCATGTTTGATTCACTTAACTGGATGGTGCAACTGAATTTACACGATGGGTTCAAGTTGTCATTGAAACGTTTGTACCTAGTCGTAGTTACAAAGTGTAACGTAATTCCCCTCTATAATTAATGCTCAAAATTCTTCTGCCATGGCTAACCGTAAACATGTCTGTGCTCAGTTGTAACTTGAAGAAACTGGCGCATCCCGGGTTTCTTGGGGTTAATTTCTGATGCTAAATGTTGTTATGCTGAAGAAATTCGTGAAACTACTTTTTTTTCGTTCGAAAAGCTTGGAAGACGAGGTTTTTAGAAAACATAAATTAGTGCTTTGTACGTTAGCAAGTCGATTATTTTCCCAATTTTTATTGTCATTGCTTTGCGATTTCCATTAAGGAAACGGCTTATCTTTTTGCTAGATTGTTTCTTTCTAATTCTTTTGTAAATGACACTGATGTTTCTTTCAGATTTCCTTTCGTAAGCAGATCAGATTTTGGACTCTGTTGTGAGAAACCAAAAGTTGGTTCCTTGGATTATTTATGGGGTTGGTCAATCTAAACTTTGGTCCAGATTTGTCTTCTAGTTGTCTTAACAGAGTGTACTTTTAATCTATCTTCCTTGTGTATAAAAGTCTTTTGAAGTAATTTTTTTGTATTTCTAAAAGATTTCTAATGTTTTTTCTGTCTTAAACAATGCACTTGACCCATCTGACCCTTGCAAAAGCCGATCTGCGAGCCCAGGTTCTATCAGTAATAAGGTCTTTGAACGACTTATAAGCAATTCACTGGTAGAATTTTTTTAGATCGTTTGTATTTTTGTTGCTGCTTAGTACGTTTTAGAGGACCCTGCTCCACTGGTGACCTTTCCATTGTGATCAAAAGACGTATCTTTAAGTTTATCTTCTAGTTTAAACTCTGGGTATTTTTAAGACATTTTATAAGGTGTGGCAAGCTGGCCTGCTTCATAATCTTTCTAGTTATGAAATTTACAGACCTTTCATATTTTTCAGTCCTTCCTATAAATTCATAAAATGCGTTTCACTCTGGATGCAATTACATCTGAATAGTATTCCAATATGCTGGCGCTCCCAAAACTTGAAAAAACCATCTGTCTTCGCAAGGAAACAAATCAATATTTGAAAAATCAATTTTTACTATATACCCGCGGCATATTCAAGGTAAAGATAGTAATTATCGCCCGTTTTCTATAAGCTTCATGTGGCTCAATCTCTTTGATCCGTTGTTACTACTTCACTAAGACCTATTTTTGTCAAATTATAAATAATTGATTATCCAGCTTCTTTCCCTTTGCATTCAAAATGTAGACAAATAAAATTTATTGTGCTTCGTTAATGATGGATTGGGATGTAATACCCTGTAATCAAGTACAGCGTTGCCATGAAAAAGCAAGCAGCTTTAAAGCTTAGGTGTTAATAGGGATAAATTGTAGCTTCTTAAAAAAAATCTTAACACCAGTTAAGGAGAAAACTTGATTCACCCCAAAGTCATCACCTAAGCTCTACTCTTAAAGTCATCACCTAAGCTCTGCTCTTAAAGTCATCACCTAAGCTCTGCTCTTAAAGTCATCACTCAGGTTCTACTCTTCGCTCCAAAATTACTGAATATTGCTATTTCACATGGCCGATTTTGAGTTATCATGGATACCATTTTTTCTAATTTTTTTAAATAAATGAATTAAATAAGTAGATTTTATGAACGTATAAAATGTTAAAGCTAAGATGTAACCACAACAAGGTGTACAGACTCTAAACTTAGGAAAGACAGACAAGATCAGGCTCCATAATTTGGGTGAAAATGATAAAAGAGTAAGATCAGGGACGAAGGCTTTGGAAAAAGTGATTATAAACACTTGTTTCTTCTAATTAAAAGAGAAGTTATGGACTTAGTGCAGGCAAAATAGGAAACAAAGGAACTAAATTAACTTCAGCCATAAACTCCAACTGCAAAAAGCTGTCTTTGTTCAGTCGAAGTTTATGGGCCGAGATAACATGCTTCTTAAAATGTTATCTAGGCTGCCTATGACTGTCATCTGCAAGTTTAAAGGGTCAATATAAACATCGGAATAGACGCCCACCAGTAAAGAAGTTATATTTTAAACCAGTAATTTACACATACAAAACAAGCATAACATCGGGGTATGTTATAAAGTTGACTTTTAAAAACAAAAAACGTAGACCAAGGAGAAAGATAAACAGGGTTTCTAATATTATCGGAAAAAGCAGTCTTACCGAAGAGGAAAAAAAAGAAGAGAAAATTAGATTTAAGAAGGAATAAAAAATCAACAATTTGAATAGAGGACGGGTAATGTAAACTTTACAATAAGTTGAATGAATATTAATTCACATTGCGAAAAAGGAAAAAATTAATGGGTCAGTCAAATGTATGAAGATGTTGAAATGACTAAGGAACCGACAAGGAAAAAAACCAAACCAGTTGCCAAACTCCTCGACCAAAATCAATGCTTGTTAAAAAGATGCTTTTAACCAAACGTTGATATCATACTAACGAAAACGTACGATGTACTTACCAAATTTTCTCTTTGCAAAAACTTGAAGAGAGAAACTGATCGACAAGAGCACCGACGGCCCAAGTGCCTCAAAGGAAGAAGTAAAAGAAGTTATCAATTCCCACAATCTGAATGGACAAGGTATTTTAAGTGTAAGGAACTTTTCCAAATAATCAAAGCTTTTCCCATTTTATTGACTACTGTAAACGCTGATTTAGTTTGATAATAGACAGTACCTATTGATTTGTCACGCCGTGGAACCGTCTTTTACCCCCAAAAGCAGCTCAGGTCCAATTCTCCTATATGTCTTGGTCGGATTTTCTTCAAATTGATGTTTACCGCACACAGAGTCGCACATCACAAACACATATCCGAAGGATCTGCTTCTTCAGTTCGCAACTACTACGTTAGTTTCTGCATATATTTTTTGTAACGTTTCAAGCCTTCCAGCAGGGAGGGCATTTATTATATTATATTATATTATATTATATTATATTATATTATATTATATTATATTATATTATATTATATTATATTATATTATATTATATTATATTATATTATATTATATTATATTATATTATATTATATTATATTATATTATATTATATTATATTATATTATATTATATTATATTATATTATATTNAAAAATAATAGTTTCGACGTGGGCGAATGAGGTTACCCTTTGTCACAACTACCTCCAGGTCACCCTTGGGCAAGGTGTAGCAGCTGTCAGCCTACCCTGAGACTTTAAAGTACCGAATTGGCATCTGGCGGGGTCAAGTCTGCCTCGAGGGTAGGGAGGTTCTTTAGCCTTGGTTGGCAACCTACCTAGTGACAGTGTCACAATAAAAATACCAGGGAAGGAAAACCTTACATAAACCAATCCTTACTCTTGGCAGTAAGGCTAAAATGCATCTTAAATATCAAAATTAAAACCTGAAGTAAATCTAACGGCCTCGTTTGTCGCGCGGGTCAACAAGGAACGCGTCCCTCAAGGAGAGACCAGCTTGAGGTCGAAAAGAATGCAACTAGGTCTACCTATTCCCAAAACGGAAGTACGCAAGGTCACCAGAACGAGGTTACCCTCACCCCTGGCCCTTCGGAACTACCAACTAGTAATATAAATACGACACCTCAAAAGAACAAAAAAGAGTACGTTGAAGTAATATACTGATTTTATTATGCACTTGAAAAGCCTGAAACTAATAATTCTGAGGACACGTTTAAAATCTGGTGTGAAAGAAAAAGTAATAGTGATAAAGTGAAAGGTATGGATGCGAATAGACTAGCTAATCAAAGGAGATGTATAATTCGCGAAAAGAAATTAACAGAAGTTGAAATCTCAAACATTAAGGAAAGAGTAAAAGATGATACAAGAGAGAATTTAGTAGAAGATCTGGGAAATGAGTTACAACAAAAGGATGGTGATGTTTTGACAATTGATGAAAATATTGATGTGCATGGTAACTTAAATGTGTTAGAGGAGGAACAGCAAGAATTCGTAGGACCTGTACCAGCTATTGAAGTAGATGAAGAAGAGCTGGCAAAGATGAAGATAGACATTTTAGAAGAGTTTTCAGTAGTTCAGCATACTAAAATCGAGGAAAGGGAATCATTACTTAAAATCAGAAACCTTCACAAATTCAAAAATAACTTTAATTTAGGAAACACAGCCTTAGAAATATTCTGCAATGAAATTAATCCAAACTTGACTGAACTCAATGAGTTAATGTATGCAACAGGAAAGGTTCTTCAAACCAAATGTGGAATCAAAATTAAGAAGGGAAAAAGTACCAAAAAGGCCAATAAATCGAAATGGCAAATAATGATAGAAAATCAAAATCTTTAGGAGGGAGATATCACTGATGGAGGAACTGAAAAAAAATGAAAACTTAAAGTCGGGTAAAGCTAGGAAAGTCTTGCGAAAAAATGACATTAAAGACAGAGAGCAATTTCAAAGTTTGAAGGAAGAATTGAAACAAAAGTTGCAGGTTAAGGCGCAGAGGTTACCTAGATTTGACAAACGTCAAAAGTTCTACAGGCAGAACAAAATCTTTGAAACGGATGCTAAAACGTTTTGTCGTGAAATCGGGAAAGAAACAATAACTGTAGAGGATGTGTCGTCGGGAGACGAGGTTTTTGAATTTTGGAATACGATATGGGGTGATGAGAAGGGTTTTGATAAAAATGCGGAATGGTTGCAAAATTTGGAAGAAAGCACAAGGGGTATACCAGAGCAGATATGGGTTGAAATTGCAACAGGTGAAGTTAAAAAGGCTCTTAAAAAATCTCGCAAATGGAATTCCCCCGGAATAGACAAAGTGCCAAATTTTTGGCTAGACTCTCTCTCTCTCTCTTCTGCCCATGATAGGATTGCAGTTATTTTCAATAAGATTATAACAAAACCCGAAACTATACCAAATTGGTTTTGCCTTGGAACTACTAACTTGTTACCACAAAGTAACGAAACAAGGAGCCCTAAGAACTACCGTC
Source organism: Morbakka virulenta (assembly GCA_003991215.1). Classification (NCBI taxonomy): domain Eukaryota; kingdom Metazoa; phylum Cnidaria; class Cubozoa; order Carybdeida; family Carukiidae; genus Morbakka; species Morbakka virulenta. The sequence goes on from RDPX01000227.1 coordinate 619,064, forward strand.
CGATTACCTGTCTCTCTACGTCTTATAAACTACTTACATCGATATTAACTGATAGAACTTATATTCATATGGATGAACAAAATATTTTCCCAATTAAACAGAAAGGATGTAAAAGAGGTTTATGTGGTTGTAAAGACCAACTCCTTATAAATAAATTAATTCTTGAAAATGCTTATACTAAGCACAAAAATTTAAGCACGGCCTGGATTGACTACAAAAAAAGGATTTGACAGTGTTCCGCATTCCTGGATTTTAAAGACACTAGAAATGTACAAATTTTCTCCTGCCTTTATTAATTTCCTGCGAGTCAGTATGACCTTGTGGGAGACCAATCTTACTCTCGCACATGCTAATTGCGCCCTTTTTTCTAACTGTATGCAGATAAAATGTGGTATCTTTCAGGGCGACTTTCTTTCACCTCTTTTATTCTGCATGGCCCTTATTTAACTGTCGAAGCGCCTCAATGACACTGAACTTGGATATAAGATCATGGACAGGAAGATAAATCATCTGTTTTACATGGATGACTTGAAACTCTACGCTAAGGATGATGGTGATCTGGAAGGACCTTTAAAGACTGTCAAAGCGTTCAGTGACGATATAGGGGTGGAGTTTGGTATTGATAAGTGTGCCAAAGCAAGTTTTAAGCAGAGGAAGTTAGAAATAATTCAGAATATTGAACTGGATGAAGTGACGGTGATTCAAGATCTAGAACAGGAAGGCAGTTATAAATATCTAGGTGTAAGTAAAGGGGACGGCATACAGTACTCAAAAATGAAGGTAAAGATAAGGAAAGAATGCATAAGGAGAGTGAGGTCTATCATGAAAACTGAATTGAACTGAAAAAATAGGATTTCAGCAATAAATTCTCTGGAAGTGCCAGTAGTAACTTATAGCTTTGATATTATAAATTGGATTCTAAGTGATCTGAAAAGGCTAGATACAAAGATAAGGAAGCAACTGACTTGTAAACTGATGGATCACCCTAAATCAGACGTTGATCGTTTGTACCTCCCCAGGAATAAAGGAGGTAGGTGGATGATCCTGTTTGAGCTCTCTTGTAAAACATCCATTATTGGTTTCTCACAATATCTTGATTTAACCAATGATTGGATGCTTCAACACGCTAATGGGCATGAAAATTCCAAAAGATTGCATTCAATCCTTAAAGAGTCAGAGAAGTTTTTCCAAGAACTAGGTGTTGATCTTGAGATTGATAACACACTAACCCTAACAGTTGCAGCTAAAAACACCAAACAAAAAGCAAAGAAAACTGGATTGGACAGACTCGAATCTAGGTGGCAAGAAAAACCTCTCCACAGACAGTTCGCAGCCCGAAGCAACAAAGGTGATGTAGACAAAGAAGCAAACCCATCAGTGGCTGAGGAGCGCCGGACTGAAAGGGAAAACAGAGGGCTTTATTCTTGCTACCCAAGATCAGAGTATGCTCACCAGGAACTACCAAGCTAATGTTTTACCTAACGATGCCAGTCAAGAATGTAGGTTCTGTGAGGGCAAAAACCGAAATTATAGACCACCTTGTCCGGCTGCTCGGTACTAACACTAAACGAATATAAAAACCGTCATGATCGAGTTGGACAGTACCTACCTTGGAAAATTTGTCAGCACTTTTCCATTGAAACGCAAGCTAGCTGGTATGAACATCATCCAGCACCTATAACTGAAAGTAAGGATGTTACGATATTGTGGGATTTTCCCATACACACGGATCGTACCATACAAGCAAACCGCCCAAATGTTGTCATCAAGAACAGGAAAGAGAACACTTGCCTCTTGATAGACATGAGTGTCCCTTTAGAGATAGAGGTGGAAAAGATGTGGCATCTAAAAACAAAGACAATACCTGTTACTGTGCGTGCACTAGGCCTCATCAAGAAAGGAACAGATAGCTTTTTGAAACAAATCCCGGGGGAACCTTCAAGACGTACAGAAAATTGTTTTGAACGGAACTGCTCATTTGCTTAGACGAGCTCTCTCTACTTGATTTTATTACTTGATTTTATTATTTTATTTTATTTCCACCCTAGGTCACTGGTAGTGACCCGGTGCTGGATTTCTATAAAACAATTCAAAGACAATTTGTAAATAATAATGATATTAATAAAAGAGAATATAAGCGTCGCCACGACAATGTTGCAAGATATGTTCACTGGAGACTAAGTAGAAAGTTTGGCCTCGATACAGCAGATAAATGGTGTGAATACATGCCTGAAGGTGAAACTGAAAATGAAGTGTCCAAGATATTGTGGGATTTTACCGTCTAGTGCGGCAGGCATATCGAAGAAAGAAGACCTGACATGGTAGTGATAGATAAAATCACACGGGAAGTGAAAATAATTGATGTAGCAATAGCAGACGATGTGAGGGTAAATGAAAAAGAAAGAGAAAATATCTTAAAGTACAGAATGTTGAAGGATGAAATAGCAAGATAATGGGAGTGAAACAAGTGACTGTGATTCCGATTGCGGTAGGAACGTTAAGTGCTGTAAGTAAAAACTTTGAAAAATTTGTAAGAGACATAGGGATTTACATGAAAATTGAACACGCACAGAAAACAACTTTGTTAAGAACAGATCGGATANAATGTTGAAGGTGGAAATAGCAAGATAATGGGAGTGAAACAAGTGACTGTGATTCCGATTGCGGTAGGAACGTTAAGTGCTGTAAGTAAAAACTTTGAAAAATTTGTAAGAGACATAGGGATCTACATGAAAATTGAACACGCACAGAAAACAACTTTGTTAAGAACAGATCGGATATTAAGACTTGTACTTGACTGCTAAATCCAAAGGAGAAGGAATGTGTGGTTGTTCATACAACTTGTTGTTGTACGTGATCACATATAATATTACCGAGAAAAAAGATGAATCTCGAGACATTGAATTCATAATAATAATAATAATAATACTAATAATAGTGACATTAATAATGATAAAACAATCTGTCCTGGGAATTGATATAAAACTGTACCCGGTTGTGGAGTTTTAACGTGGGAGACTGAGATAAGCATTAGATGAGCAGGATGGGGCCCGTCATCATTCTGCATGTGCTCCAAAGAATGCTACGATTTCAAGAACAAACGAAAGACGAAAGAATTAAAGAAGGTCGTGGAAAAGGTTCTGTCTGAAAAGTGAACATTAAAGAAGAGTATATAAGAAAATTATGTATAGGGTTTGTAAAGAAATCGGATTATTTAAATTAAATGAACAAGAATTAGTTGGGCAAGACCTTGTTATAAAGGACAACAGTTGGCTATCTGAACTTGAAACTGAAGAAATCTCTGGAAAAATTCAGAAGGCATTGAGTAAATTACATGTTGAAGAAGATATTTTGGCTGCTATACCCTACAATCCATTAATTAGTGATAATAATGAGGACCCATGTAATCAATAGGAAATAAGATCTGACGGGAATGAGGAGAATGCTATTTAGAAAATGAAGTTTGATGACCTCGGAGATGAAGAAGGTGAAGTATAAGAAAAGAATATTGGAAGATTATCAACAGGGGGAGACTGAGATAACCAGTAGATGAGCAGCATGCGGTGAAAAAGCTTCAAATCATTGGTTTGTAAATAGAAAGGCCTTAATATCTCTAACTACTGACATTAATAAGATTTTTTATTATTTTGATCCTAACACTCTCCTGCAATGTAGTGACCCTTTTAATCAGGAGCAAATATTGGCAGGAAAATGCTTGGAATAAAGATTGCAGAAAAGAAAGAGAAAACTGACCAGCCTTGGTGGAGCATGCGCATATACAGACAGATAAGAGACTTAAGAAAGGATATCAGCAAAATTGACTTTATTCTAAGGGGCTCTGTTTCTAATACTGCTGCAATCAAAAGGCTGGAAAATTAGTACCATATAAAAAAGAAATGTATTGGGATACTGTTAGAAGAATTGAAACAGCAAGTGCTATCTATAAGCAAAAAGATCAAACGCTACGACAAAAGGAGTCAATCTATACCAGCAGAACAGATTATTTAAAAAAATCCGAAACTGCTGTTTGAAAAGTTAAAAGGCAAAGATTGATCAGTAAATGTTACCCCGTATGAATAAGAGGCAACTGACCTCTGGAGGGAAATTTTTGGGGAAATGGAACACAACTGTAAAGCTTTGTTGATAAAAGATATGGAAAAGGAGCTGAGGGACAGTGTAGCACAAGCAGATATGAACATATCTCTAGAAATGTTTAAAGTTAAGGATAAAAAGTTACCCAACTGGAAATCCTCTGGGCCTGATGGAGTCCAAGGGAATTGGATAAAGAATCTCACTTAAATTCATTTAATCCTAGCTGCACTCCTAAACGATTTCCTGATTACAAGTGCAACCCCTGTTTGGATTACCAAAGGGAATATCTTCCTCATCATGAAAAACCCAATGAAAGGAAGTGTCGTGACCAATTACAGACCAATAACGTCTGCCATTGCCCTGGAAGCTATTTACTGGCAGGATGTTTGAAGAGATACATAACAATCTTGACATTAATAATTTAATATCTTGTGAATATAAAGGATGTCTCAAAAATTCTCGGGGCACAAAGAACCAATTACGTATTGATAGGATAATCATTAAAAATTACAAAAGGAGAAGAAGAGGTATAGCAATGGGGTTTGCTGGCTACAAAAATGTCTTTGATGTGATCCCTCATTCCTGGATCATTCAATGGCTTAAGGCTTTTCAAATTGCAGATAAAATGTCAAGACTTCTACGTTCATGTCATGGCATGGCATTTTGGGAAACAGAATTGAAGTTTGTAAACGAGTCCTTAGGAAAAATGAAAACAAAAAGAGGCATTTTCCAGGGTGACAGCCTTTCCCCTTTATTCTTTGTTTTATTTCTAATGCCCTTGTCGTTGATCTTAAGAAATGTTAAAGTAGGCTACAGATTGGAGAAAAATTATGTTTCCAACAATCATTTTGGGCTCATGGACGACTTGAAAGTCTTTGAAAAGAAACTTAAAATGCTGTTGAGTACTGTGAGTATATTTAATGAAGACCTTAATATGGACTTTGGTATCAATAAATGTGTCGGTTCTTGTCATAAAAAAAGAAAGCTCTTTAAATTTTGAAGGGATTGAAATTCCATCATGCAAGGTAGTTAAGAAGATTGGCATAGAAGCAAAATATATGTACTCAGGTGTTCCAGAAACAGACTCAATTAAAGATGACCTTGTAAATGAAAACTTCAAATCCGAATATTTGAGAAGAATGAGAAGCCTAATTAAATTTGACCTGAAACTCACAAGCCAATGCTTGAAGCAGTACTCAGAGAAGGGACAATTGATTAGGGCAAGCCAAAAAGGTAGATTTTGGACGACGATCAGCATAATCTTCTTTAGGAAAACCTGCATATAGTGTTCTTTAAAGCCTCTTTATTTCAGGATAATCGTTCATGGGATTGGTTAAAACCTTGTAAGCTTAAGAAAGCTACCAAAGGGACAATACTTTTCGCTTAAGAGCGGGATATAAGGACTAGGTCCGTGCAATTTTTGTGACAAATGAAATGAAACTATTTCTCGTATTGTCTTAGAGTACCACATTCTTTGGCAAAATCAATTAAAAACTTGGAGGCATAATGTCATTCCAAGGGTACTGCACTTGAAACTATGCAAAATTAACAATTTACCCCTCAGTGAACTGTGGTACGAGCATAGGCTAGAAGCAGCATTTAAAAACTATGATGTTAAATTGCTATGGGACTTCACTGTGCAGACAGGCAAAAAGCTCGAACACAACAGACCTGGTATTTTGGTTGTATGTAAGAAGAATAAATTTTTTTTAATTATTGACCTCACGTGGCCCTTCGACATGAGAATCGAAGAAAGAGAAGGACTCGAGATCAAAGTTTTAATGGTTTGAAGTTTGAGATCAGTAGGATCTGAAAATGCAGTAAGATCTAATTGATCCCAATAGTAATTGGAGCACTCGGAACTATAACTAAGAATTTCATGGACAATCTTAACACCATCATCCGAATATTTACTTGGTACCCTACAAAAAGCGTGCATATTGGGAACAGTGAAAATTCTTTGCTATGTACTAAACATCTAAGATTACAGGTAGTAACTTGATGTTTAGTCAAGCAACCTCTACTATCTAAGAGTTGTGATATTTAGAAACAATAGTGATACTAATGATGATAATTATTATTATAATAATGCATAAAAATATACCAACCTTTATGCTTCACACAGAAATAAAGGGAGGGAAAACAATAACATTTGTATTAACATTAGGAATATTTTATTACATTTTCTTTTGCTATTTTATTATGACGTTAAATAATAAATTACATAGGTTTATACTATATCCATCGAATTATGTACAATTTGAAGAAAAAAGTTAATTTAAGCTGGAGAAAATATACAGAAAGCAAGCATCTGGTCTGGAAAACATAATTAAAGATGGAAACAAGGATATCTCTCCAATAATTGATATTTTTAAAAATTCAGTAAAAGATAATCTACTTGAATTTGCCAACTAGCATACTTAAGTAGCTTAATCATAAAATTTAGGAATAAATTCATAATTCAAAGGGTAGCTCTAACTACTGCTTCTTTAAATTTCAAGTATTCAAGATTTAAAACGAAGCCGATCATGCATTTAAATGTATTTCTTAATTACACCCAAATAGCTCTGCGCTCTCTGCTTGCTCTTTCAAGAATATGTAAATATTTATGGGTAGAAAGTATTTTTCCCGCTTTCAAAGAACAAGATTTATGAATAGGGCTATATCACCTCTTGAAATACATCAAAGATTTCGGAGACGTGAAGAATATGTGTTCACGATAATGGATTCGAACCTTTCCTATGGCTCTCATTGCAAAATGCTCTAGCAGCCCTAGTTTGTAATCTGATCCATATATTTCACTTATATTTCTTTCAATCACACTTTAAGATTATATTCAAGATCTCTTTTACTAACGAGGCCGGACAGAGCTCAGTACAATCTTAAATGACAAATTTGATCAATAAAAGCTCTCTTAATAAAGAGATTTGCTATGTGATTGGACTGATAAATATATAGTAAAGCACTAGATTAAGAGATAAATTTGTTAAAAGAAGCAAATGTTAATTTTTATCATTGCTTTAGAAGAGTGTTCTCTACAGGTTAAAAGTCACGTTTCACACAATAGTGCACTTCCAAAAACATTGCAATGAAAAGTTGAAAATATTTGTTTCAGCTAGTTAATATATTTTAGGATCCGAAAAATATAGTAACCTTTGCTTGTGATTGTACACAGTGAGTTTTTTCCTTACAATTATGAGAAGCACAAGAGAAATAATTTTGTATAAACAGTTGAACTTCTGATTTGAGGAAATTGTCAGGGCCAATTCTATTCAGCAGATACATCAGTTTGTACTGGATCTAAATTGCTTTTAAAATGTTTATCTAAAACTGGCTTAATCCGAGAATAAAAAGTTTGAAAAACCTATAGCCGCAGCTAATACTTCAATTAGCTACAATTAGAATATACATTGTTCACTGTAAATTAAACTTCGAGTCAAGATTTCTTTTTAACGAAAGAGATAATACTATATTTAGAATTCACATAGTATAAGGTCATTACATTTTAAGCCACCTCTGAATGTCACTTGTATTAATCTGAGAAAATTGTTCTGTATTTTATATAGTACATTAAATATAGTAATTATGTTTATTATTACACATTATTTTTGTTTTTATATACTTCAGATTTTATTAGTTTTCATGGACTCGGTGATATTCATCCTTCTATATATATGGTCCTTACCAGAATGCTACCTTTTGAAACACAGCCAAACCTACATGTTAAGACATGCTTTTAAAATTTCACAGCCTTAATACTGAATTTGAAAAAGGTGACAATATTTCAAAAGAGACTTCAAACCTTTTGTATGAGCAAAGTAAAGGGAAAACAGAACTTAATGTTAAAAGGACAGCAAGAAGGAAGGTACCTTCTTTCTGTATACTACAGCTGGTGGAAATATTATTCCAAGCGGGAGGAAGTTGTCTGTAGATAGAATAATATCGAGAAAGAAATCTGAAGCTTATAATTTTGGAAAACCAGCCATTTTTATAGTTATATTAGGTCGGATGCTCTTTTTAAGCTATCAAAGATAAGTGAAGAGTCTTCTAAGTAATCCTTTCCATTAATATACCATTAATATGGTCTCCTTTCCGATACCTCTAAACTTTTTGACTCTTGTTGTGTGCAATTTTGTTTGAAAAATTGAAGCTGTGTTTTGGTTGTGATAGATAATCTACTGAGATTGTACATGTTTTCTGAGAAAGAGATTGGCAAGGGGACAAAGCATGCATTAAAAGGTTTAATAAAAAGTACAAAGGAGAAAACACAGCTGGAAAAGTAACCCGTTGCACTAAAATAACTTTCAGACTCAAGTAGGGTGAAAAAAAGAAATGTGATTTCTTCCTCTTTTAGATGAGACAGAATATGGTGAGTGTTCCTATCAAGATTGACATTCACTACTTTCATCTTGCAATATTTTGCTTGTTTTCCTTTTTGTTACCTTACGTGAGCCTCTTTAGCTAACATAAGAAGTACAAACCAATCCTTAATCATGATAATATTAAATGGCAGCAAAGATTAGTTTGTAGCAATATATTTCGGTAGTGTAACAACCAGACTCAAAAAAGCCATTGTCAATAAGTAATCGTGATCATATTTTAATCGTAAGAGCTCTGTTTCTCTTTTAGTCCTTTGTATTGAGATTAGGTTTCAAGTCCTCTGTCCAAAGGGCTTTGAGGACCATCAAGTTCCCAATTCCTATGCAAAATAAAGCTAAAACCTTAAGCTCCTGTAATTGTAATTTTGTTTCATACCATCTTAAATGGTTCATAATATGTGTTAAGGACTCTGGGTGCTCCTTGAAACGAGTTTGTAAATACCGACTGGTCTGGCCATCATAGGACGAAAACCATTGTGAAAAAATACTTTATAGACGGCTCTCCTAGTCATTACAAAAATGCAGGGTGTATTGTATTTTAAAGTGAATGAGCTTTTTTCAGCGATCTTACCATGTTACTGTATGAGAATCATTTAAAAACTACTTTCGATGGTGTTTTCTTCAAGAATATTCTTTGCTTTGGATAGACAGCAATAAAATAGTTTCCAATTGCTATAAAACGGATATAGACGATAAACTAATCCAAACAATTCTAGTATCGTTTAGCAGAAAATGCATGAAAAGTTAATATTAAGCATGCTACAGGTGGCTTAAAATACAATGTCAACTTTAAAGTCCCATCCGACCAGATGATCTTCAGATGTAATCAATTTATTTAAATCAACTTTTAATAAGTTAAATAGGCTTTATATTGCAAATAGTTTCATCCGTGAATGTACCTTTGCGTCATCTCTTATCTCACACTGTTCTTTAATTCTATTAAAACAATGATGCTAGGAGATTTCCCTTTTGAAAACCCATCAATTTGTAGATAAAAACCAGTTAGAGTTAAACTAAGTTAATATAAGAAATTCCTTTTTATAAATTTCTCTACTAACAGTTTGAATTTCATATTTGCATGCTTACAAGTATTCACTGGAATCATCTGTCGCCACATGGATTGGTAGGTCAGTGTACAACGATATATCGACGTTCACAATTCCCTCGTCTTCATTCATACATATCTCTCTCAATGAAGCCGTTACTATCTTAGTTGAAGAGTTGATATGATTTGTCGACCACTGATAGCCATTTAATTAGTATCTGCATCAGATGAGCGCACCAAAGAACTGACATTCCGAGTCACTAATCAAGGAAGTTCCTGGAACCTTTTCTGATCTCTGGCTTTAAAATGATACATCAAATATCTGTTGGTATCTGTTTCTTTGTTACTTTTCCCTCTGCAAAGAATTAATTTCAAGTCGTATCCCCTTCAGCAGCATTAAGTTATTAATCCTTGCAAGAATTGATGTCAACGTGATGCTGCGTTAGTATAGGAAATCCTGGGTTGCTCTGTTGTTTTGTTGAGAAGAACCATTACACTCTGTGTATATCTGTCTAAAGGAGCTGAAGGGTTAACATTGTTACATTATTCTAAATATAAGTAGTAAAATTCGGAGTGCTATTTACAGGCTTTGAGGTTCATCTTTTGTTTAGAGCCTTACTTAATTTTTAGTTTTCTCCTGAGAAGATAGTCATTACTTACTTATCAAAGATCTGGATTAACCTGTGGTATAGGTCCTGGAAGTAATGTAAAAGGTTCGATAGTCCCTCTTTGCTAGAGGCTTTTAATTGACTCAGTTCCTGCTTTTTCTGGCACTGACTTTGGTAATCGTTTTCCAGACAACAGCAGGGATTTTTTTGCTGACAGAATAGGTGGTATCTTTACTATTGTTTTTCTTTTAGTTTCGAAGTGTTTAAGTGCACTTTGAGCATCATTGTACACAGTATATCTGCACCGTAAGCAAGAGGTTCCGGGTTGAATTCCCCGAGCGGGAGTAAAAAGTCTAGAAATTCACAAAAGAAAAAACTATAAATTGGCGTCAGGAAGGGCACCCATCCAGCCAAGAAATTTCTCACTGCCAAAACAAAAGTCCCTCTGACGGGCACCATATGAGTCTCATTTACTGGATCAAATGACATTAGGCATGCTAGGAAGACAAGCAAGCGATGAATGACTATATTTAGGTAAAGACAAAGGTGGAAGATGCATGGGTCACTGAACAATGTGTATAAGAAAGCTAAATTACTTGTAGCATGTTACATGTCGAAATCTAAGTAATAAGATTGGAACAGGAGAGTATTAAGGCAGAATTCAAGCCATTGTGGAGAAAGTTAAAGTCAGCTTTGAAAATGGTGTTAAAGGTAGAAGAATCGAAACATATGAGGCAAAAAAAAAGAACATAGCCAATTCTCTAGACAAAAAGAACAGGAATATCACCTTTGGCTGATACAAAACCTAATCCCAAGTAAAACATAAAAAATATTGGGTATGCTGGATCAGAACGCGGAACCAAGATAAAAAAAATTGCTAGGGGCGGAAGACAGACGGTGTTAAGTGCGCTGGGAACAAAATAAGAGTGTCGAACACCTTGTGGGAAGTTATCAAGCGCTGGCAAATAACGAATAAGTAGAAAAATACAACAAAGCTTTTAATACAAAAAAAGGACAACAAAGATTGTAACAGTCAACTAGGTGATAGAATACGAATTTGTAGGAATGCATGTGGATTGGTACAAAGAGAAATGGGACAGAGGAATAGGTCTGGAAAAACGAAGCTTCTGTGGGATTTTTAATTAAACCGAAAAAAAAGAAGCAAATGAACTTACAGCTAAGAGACCACACTTAATATTGGGGGAAAAGGAGAAATAAAAGCTCCGAATGTGTGACATGGTCTGCCAACAGCAGAGGAACTTGGAAATTAACAAATTAAAAAAACTAAGGAAGTAGCGACAGCAGATATTCGAAATGAGAGAAAAATGCCCTTGGTTTGAGATTAAAATTGTACTAATAGTGATTGGTGCTCTTGGTGGAAGCGTAAAAACAACTTTGAACACGATTTCAGTAATATTTGATGAAAAGAATACTGCGAAAAGGTTAGTGGCTAAAATACAGAAAAATATTTAAAAATTATGGAGACCATACTCTGAAAATCTGATGTCAGGAATTGTCCAAACTATTGACCCTTAATTATGTGGCTCTTTTATTAATTGCTAACTACATTTTTTGGCAGATACTAATATTGACTAATATTATTTGTAGCTTTTTCTTTGCAGAAGTAAATAAAAACAATAAAAACGGCTAGACATATTGTAGTGTTAGTAAATAAAAATATTGTTTCCAAATCTTAGAGCAGGCATGGCAACATATTGAAAAGCTCCCAAAGTAATAAAACTCTACACCAGTTAGAAAAGTCGCTTTAAATATTAAAAGTAAATTTTACCTCAAAGTGTGACAAATTTACAGAAGGAAGAAAATCTGAAGTCGTTGTTGTAGAGTTAGTATAAGAAAGAGTTTGGTAGCCAAAGGTGCATGAAGACTATGAATAGGGAAGTGGAAATATGAATTGAAATTTGGGAGATTGAAAGGTAGCATAAATACTGACCTGTTACAACAGACAGCACTGCGATACACAGTGGGTAAAATTAATAATAATCCTGATATAAAATTGGCCACAAAATGACACCACTGAGTCTTCAATCCAAGAATATGACAGAAATATGTAAGAGGAAAAATTTTACCTACCTGCTAAATGATGATGATGATAATAATAATACTAACAACAACAATAATAATAATAATAATATTAGTAATACTACTACTACTACTACTACTACTACTACTACTACTAAAAATAATAATAATATATGAAATTAAAGAGGAAAAGGCAGCATTAAACCATAAACAAGAAGACGTAGAAATTATAGAATGAAAGGTGAAGGAATAGTTAAAGCAGATTCCAACCTGGAAGGTCACAAGACCTGACCTAATGTAGGACGTCTGCATTAAAAACTTGAAGGGACTCCACAACAGAGTCGTAGAACAACTTAATAAAATACTGAGAATTACTGTTCTGTCGACATAGATGACAACAGGTAGGACATTGTTATGTATGAAAGACATTAGCAAAGGTAATGCCGTTGGCAACTATAGACAGATATTGTGTTTACCATCAAAGTTTTGATAGGAGTAGTTGTGCATCAGAGTTGCACATATATGGGAGAGAGAAAATCATTCCCAGATGAGGAAAAGCGTGTAAAAGAAAGGCAAGGGGTATAGTAAATCAGACACCTATCGACAAAACCATTTTGAAGAATTGAATTATTATTATTATTATTTCTATCTTTATAGAGGATGATACAATTCAGTTGTTTACAATAAAAATATAAGAAACACTCCTGTCAACACGTGTCCTCTTTTTTCTTGTAAAAAAAGACATACTAATTTCTCAATAGCATGGATTGGCTATCATAAAGCTTATGATATGTTGGTGCATTCGTGGATAATAGAATGTCGTAACATGATTGGATTTGAAGAAAACCTAAAAGAGGTAGTAGTCAGAAGCATGCCTAGTTAGAAGGCGATATTTATAGCAGGAAAAGACGAATTAGCAGAAGTAATCATTTAGAGACTGCTTGTCCAAGCTACTCTTTGTGATTTGTCTTTCACCAAAATTGATGGTATTGACAAAGTGTAAGGCTTGCAAAAAACGGAATAAATTTGAAGTTATTAGCAAAGGATGAAAATGAAATTGAGTCTCTCTGGTAAGAACGGTGTGTTTTTTTAGTGAGGACATCGTTATGATGTTTGGAGTTCAAAGGTTTGGAGTGGTTCTCATAAAAAAGGAACAAGTTGAAGTGATTGCAAACAACTGCCAAATGGTGTATCAATCAAAATTGTTAATGAAGAAGGATGTTATTTTGGTATGGTAAAGAACTTGCACAAAAAGAATACCTTTGCACAAGAAGATTGAAAAAGGTTCTTAAATCAAAATTAAATGCAGAGACTTTAATCATTGCAATAAATTCTATAGCTATGTCATGAGGTATGGTACCTGTTTGATAAATTGGAGAAAGAATAAACTATAGGAAGTTGACAGAAAAACAATAAAAAATCCTGATCATGTTTGGAGCATTTCACCTTAAAAGCACAGGAAACAGACTGTATTTAACAAGGTAGAAAGGAGAAAGAGGCTTTATTGGAGCTGAAAAGACTGTACAAAGTGAGGAGGACAGTCTTGCTTGGTCAGACGCGAAAGACGTCAAAGTGTGGAAACGACAGAATAGATAAGAATGAGTGGATAGAGAAATCGCTGCATGGACAAACAGTTACTGATACAAAAGATTTAATGGATAAAGATAGGAAATACTTAAAATATGCAGGACTAAAGAGGGAAACAGAGAGCATTACATTTTCAGACCAAGAGCAGGCAGTGGGAGAAACTTCTGTAAAGAACATCATTTGCAATGGAAATGTATCAAAAGAGTGTAGACTATCCCCAAAAAATGATGAAACTATTGTGCATCTTAAATCTGATTGTCAGCAGCTAATGCAACTGCAATATAAAGCCTGGAGACATGACAAGGTGGCTCAAATTGTTCACTGGAGGTTATGTTAAAACTAGGATTAGATCATGGAGATTGCTGGTACAATAAAAAAGTAGAAAGTGTGATTGTAACAGGTGATTTTAGGTTACTGTTGGATTTTCCCATATAGACAGATCACCGACAGGAGCATAGCCCACCAAACATTGTTTTTATAAACAATAAGGATCGATCGTGTTTGCTGATTGACATATCCTGCTCCTTTGATGCCAGGATTGAAAGAAAATAAAAATAAAAATCTGAGGTACATCAAGCCTTGAAGAGAGGGATGGAGCGGCTATGGAATGTAAGGGAAGTCAATATAGTATCAATAATTATTAGTGTTCTGAGTATGATGCGATAGTCGATAAAAGGTCGTGGTGGAAAGTGGGGAGAAGGTTGATAGGAGATGGAATGTGCAGAGTTTGTTTTGAGTAGAATGAAACTGTAGAGCTTTCAGGATGCAAAATATTGGTAAATAGTAAATATTTATCAAGACACAATAGAGCTCTGATGATATTCGTAACTGTGTGGGGAAAAGGAAACAACCTAATCAGACAGAATAGTGTGTGGTACAGGGAGAGATGCAAGCCAGGAACAGTTCTAGAAAACGGCCAAAGGAGACTTGTGTGGGGATTTGAGCTCCATCTCCGAAAATCTACGACGGCAAAGAGACCAAATTTAATCCTTGAAGACAAAGATGCGAAACAAAACTAGATAGGAAACATAGCCTGCCCCCAATAACAAAGTTTAGACACTAAAAAGGCAGAGAAACTGACTAAATTCTGACAATTGGGATTCAAGAAAAAGAAGAGACGTCCATTATACATGGTAATGATGATGCCAATGATAATTGAAACCCACGGTTGTGGCCTACAAAAAGCGATCGGTAAACTTGATGATGGAATGATAATTAGTGGTTAGGATTGTACCAGAGATAAAAAAAATGATACTATGGACATGGACAGTGAGTCTATACTATGGAAGGTTATGTCAGGATTAAGAAGGTAAAGAACAGATCTGATATGTTTTTCTGATATAAACATATTTTATTTATAATTAACAATAGTTTGTAGTCATTAATTTTTCTACTGTTTATATCTGACTGAGAAAAATATTATTAATATTAATAATAATAGTAGAAATAAAACATTCGAAAAGAATAGTAAGTTTAAGGATCTTGAGATAGAAATCATAAAGATGTTGCATCTAAATATCACTGAATTCCTGTTGGCGTTGGAGCTTTGGGAAAAAAATGCACAATATTACATTGACCAAATCCCTGAAAATATCTCTTTTTGAAACACAAAAGATTACACTTACGGGTAAATTACACATCTTGCATAAAATTCTTTCTATGTAGATTGCAGCTCCGTTATTATAAACAAAGCAAATTCAAAATAGAAAACAATGATTTAATAACAATAATTTTAATAATAATAATAGTAATAATAATAATAATACAAACACGTCCTGGGTATGACGTTAAAGTTCATCCGGTTGGGGAGGTTCGACGTGGACGAATGAGGTTACCCTTTGCCACGATTACCTCCAGGTCACCCTTGGGCAAAGTGTAGTACCTCTTAGCCCTGAGTAGGTGGAGCTTATTAGCCTTGGTTGGCAGTTAACCTAGAAGAAGGAAAACTCTGAATAAAAAACAGATTCCGCGGTTTGAAATACCAAGTTGACGTCTGGCGGGTGTATCCTATGTCTTATGGCCAGGTGGAGGTCTTGAGTTCTGATAAGCAATCCTCCTAGAGATGGTGTCTCCAAAAAATACTGGTGGTACGTGGTACCTCACCAACATTAATCCTCCTATGAGTGAAAATTCCTGAACAATATGTTTCAAATGACGACGTAAATGGGGCTGGAACAGTATATGAAGGTGCCTCGTCTGGCAGGTGCCCCACGATTGGGCAGCGTGAGTCCGGTAGTCATCATACTACTGCTCGAAGAAGTTGGTAAAATGACTTAACAAGGCAGTAAGGTAATCTTTCTATCGAATTAAACCTTTTGACGATAGAGGTAGAACTGTTAAAGGCTACAGACAGGAGATGTTAAGGGAATGGAAAGAACGTGGTGTCTTAGAAATTGAATTGACTGAAAAAGGACTATATGATCAGGCGAGGGCCATAAGGGAGAATGGTTGGCTCTCTGAACGTGAGCTAGAAAATATACAAAGGAAAATTAAGGAAGTAGAGGTGGTCAGTAGTGAGAAAGCTATTATGGATGCTACAATAAATGAAATAAAAATGTTGCTGACCGTACACAAAAGAACGATATGACAAATGAAATTACTAAAATTATAGATGGAAACCATTTTGAGGTTGACAAGTTTGTACCCGATCAAGAAGAACAAACCATAATTCATGAGTTGCGAGAAATAATGGATAAAAGTAGAAATACTGATGGTATCGCATTCAAAAAGGTTGATTAATGTTCTCTCAAAACGTTAACAGTTAATACCAATGCAGTAGTAAAATATATCCATACAGACAATATTACTCAAACTAATAATTTTATTAGAGCTGCGAACGTTTGGGTTGCAGACAAAATGGGGCTGACGAAATCTGTTGTACTCTGTTGATCAAGAAAAGGTCTGTAGTAAATTGAATGGAAAAAAAAGGAAGACCAGGTGAAACGTCTTACGCAGGAGAAAGTGAGAAGTTCTGAAACAGCATATGGAGTCTTCAAAAGAATCACAACAAACAGGCTGAATGGCTTATAACTATGAGAAAGGAGATTAGTATCAGGCATAAGCAAGACAAGGTGATGATTAATAAAGATAAAGTGAAAAATCAATGTAAAGCAATGCCAAACTGGAAGGCACTAGGAAAGGATAGAATGCAGGGTGACTGTTAAAAATATCAATAACCTGCATAAAACAATAGCAAAACAAATGTCTGATATTATGGAAGGAGTGACTGAAATATCTGCCTGGATGACGTACGAAAGGACTGTTTTGTGCCAAAAAGATTCTGCAAAGGGAAAGCTGTTGACAGCTTTCGTCCCATTACGTGCCTTCCCTTTATGTGGAAGTTGTTGACGAGAATTATAGCAGAAAATATTTACATGTACTTAGCTAACGAAAGTATTTTTTCTGAAAAACAGCAAGGTGTAAAAAGGGTAGTCATGGTAACAAAGATCAGTTGCTGATTGACAAAACTGTTTTAAAAGATTGCAAGAAGAGGCATACGAATCTAGCTATGGGGTAGATTGATTACAAAAAGACTTATGAGTTTATTTCCCATAGCTGGATAAAGGAATGGCTGGAAATGTTTGGGATAGCTAAAAATTTTCAACAGTTCCTAGAAAGAAGCATGAAACAGTGGAGGCTCTTACTCACTTTCAATGGAGAGGAACTATGGGATGCAGATGTAAATAGAGAAATCGTTCAGGGAGATAGTCTTT
The DNA here is from genome assembly GCA_003991215.1 of Morbakka virulenta. Lineage (NCBI taxonomy): Eukaryota > Metazoa > Cnidaria > Cubozoa > Carybdeida > Carukiidae > Morbakka > Morbakka virulenta. Next base: position 636,528 of record RDPX01000227.1, read on the forward strand.
CTCCCTTTTTGTTTATTATAAGCATGAAACCTCTTTCTCTTCTGGTGAGAAAGGTTACTGCGTTTTATGAGTGGGGAGAAAAGGAATTCAAGTTGAATCGCCTTCTCTTTTTTGAAAACTTTAAACTCTATGGAAAAAGTGAAGATCGAATTGATCTCTTGTAAACACAGTTTGTTTTTAGCCAAATAATGGGATGAAGTTTGGTTTGAAGAAATATGGAGTTGTGATTCTCAAACGAGAAAAACTTTCATATTTTGATAGAATTCAGCTTCCAAATAGAGATGATGAAAGAAGTAGATGATAAAGGCTATACATATCTTGGAATATAACAATTTATTGTAATTATTCATTGCAAAAGCAGTGAATTGAAAAACGTAGACAGTAAAAAAAGAAAACCATGACAATGTATGCCGCCTTTCACCTTAAAAGTTATATAGACAGGTTGTATCTGAGTAGAAGAGAAGGAAGATGGGGATTGATGAGTGTGGAAATGTTTGTTAAAGAGAAGGAAATTGCCTTGGTCTATATGTAAAGAACTCTACTGAAAAACTTTTAAAAGGTGTGAAAAAAGCTGGGACAATCAAAACGGAAGGCACTAAATCAAAAAATGAATTTAAAAGAGAACAAAGAGAATAGTTAAAAGCTAATTTGAGTAAAAACGTAATGTATGGTCAGTTTCTGAGGCAGTTGCTGGACGTAGTTTACAAAAGGAATACCTGGAACTGGCTAGTACATGGAAATTTGAAGGTTCAAGCTGAAGCGCTGTTGTGTGGTGCACAAGAACAAGCAACAAGGACGAACTATGTCAAATATAACATTGAAAAGAGTTCTGATACTCCTTTATGCAGTATGTGTGGTAAAAAGGGAGAAAAAGTCAAACGTAAAATTAGTGAATGCTCCACACGAGCCCAGCGAGAATATAAAAGACCTCATGACAATGTGGCGAAATTGATACATTGATAACTTTGTAAAAAAAATATGGTTTAGAAAGACAAGAAAAGAGGTAGGATTATCGTCCAGAAGGGTCTGTTGAGAACAATGCATGGAAAATTCTTTTGGATATGAATATCCAATATGATAACGAAATAAAGGCCAGGCGACCGGGTATTGTTGTAAACAAGAACGAAAAACACTGCACTCCCATTGATATCGCATGCCCCTTCGATAGTAGAGTCTTTGAAAAAGAAAAGGATAAAACAAAGGGATATCACGACTTGAACTTAGAGCTTGTAAGAATTTGTAGTATGAAAAAGGGTCAAGTTATTCTTATCATCACTGGTTCACTGGGTAGTACTTCTATGAAATTTGAAGATTGGATCGAGAAGCTAGGGATCCAGGAAAATATTGCACTAGTTCAAAAATCTGCCTTGTCGGGAACAGCTAGAATCCTCCGAGAGATACTTGATATGTGAAATATGAAAACCTGTTAGCCCCTGGCTATTTATTATAGCTCAACCAACAGTAAAAGATTGGCAATTCCACCAGCCTGAGCAATAGCTAACTGTCATTTAATATCAGCATGGCTTTTTGTGTCTATTTATTATTGTTTTTGTCACCAAACAGGACAATAAGAAATATCCAGTCTGAATTTAATGCTGCAATACCAAACGTGATTCTAGTACTATGGTATCTTTCCATCTATTGCCAGCTATCAGGTTAGGGGTGGGGGTCGCTGTGGTCATGAGATGCAGTTATACAACAACAATCGCTGGATCAATAAGCCTTTTGTCACTTATTGTGGGGCGGCACTTGGAATGCTGAAGTGATTTTGATGTTTTTATTTGATTTCCTATTAATCTCACTATTGTGGCTTTAGTACATGTATCTGCCTTTAACTTACCTTGCTTGTTGCTGGGCACTAAGTGGTGTGTAATCATTCGATAATAAGTGGCTACACAAGTCACCGAAATTTAAGCACAGCATGAACTGAATACCGCAAAATATTTAGACAGCGTCTATTGTTTTCTGTGTACCTAAAGCCTTAAAATTTACAAAATTCCTGAATTCCTTCTGTTGTTTTCTGTGTACCTAAAGCCTTAAAATTTACGAAATTCCTCCAGTGACCATGACGCGTATAGGACAACATATGGCAATATTGAAAACGACGTTGTTTTTCAGTAACGAGAATGAAACATCAACATTAAATTAAGTAAACATCGGAAGTGGAATTTATCAAGGAATATCACTTCTTCTCTGCTGCTGCTGCTGCTGCTTTTCCTATCGGCGGTTTCCTATTTCAGGGTTTGTCAGAGCAAACTTCTCTACAGGCTCAGTCTCAGTGTCAAGAGATCTGTTTGCTGCTCCATCTACATTGGATGGAGCATTTGTATATATCGGTATTTACTTAATTTTATTTCATAAAGTTCTGGCAGATAAAAATCATATGGACAAGCTGTATTCAGAATGGTCATCCTATTCTTATCTTTTATCATAATATCTGGTTTCAGATTTATAATTCTTCGTCTTTATCTTCAAATTCAATTCCAGATTCCTGCAGCGCTGTTCTAAGTGCTTTGTTAATAGTGACTGTATTTTCGCTTAATTTGATATCATTTTACCACAATGTGGTCTTCTCTTTTTGAGTAATTATTTTTAATTTCTGACATCCATTTAAAACGTATGCAGTGCTTTCAATATGATACCTATCGAGGACAGAAGTACCTAGGTGATTTAAATATCTTAAGGACAAGGTGCAGTAAAGTGGAAGGAGATTATATCTTGCCTTGTATCAAAAGTAAATCAATATACCCGTAAGTTTGGAATTACGAAAAACATTCTGTGACATCAAATAATATTTACATTTGTTGTTTACCAGACAATGTTGTATCGCGAGTTCTTTTAGACTCTCTAGATTCTTACCAAATTGGTGTTCAATTTTCTCTTTCCGTATTCTATTATTCTGTGCAATGTTGGTGTCACTGTGTTTTAAGTTCAATATCAACTGAACTTTTACTGTGCAATGTAAGTCCTTGGAATTTTTCGCACATTTGAGATCAACAACCATAATTGTTGATCTCAAATGATCTCAAAGCTGTGAGCAGTCTGAATGTTCACCTGAACTTCCCTTTATATGTGTTTCTAACATCTCATTTTCCTAATAACCAAGCAAGTTATTATCCGCTTGTGGTGTAGGAATCTCCCTGTTCATAAAGTCAAGGGAAAGTAAATTACTTGCAATGAATTAAAAATTATTATCGGGTGGCTAAGAATTTTGATTAGAAGATTATCCTTATCGCTTTGCAGACACTGGAAGGTTTTCTAACCCGAGTTCTCCATGATGTTTCTTCATAAACATTGTTCTTGTAGTAGTATTGTTATTCAGGTTGAAAATCTTTCTTCGACATAATTAAGAAATGTAACATATTTATAAGCTGTTTCTCCTTAATAAATGTATTATTGAAACATTTTCTATCGCTAAATAACCGATTGCTGCTTGTGCTTCAATTTTTAAGGCAAATAGCAGTAAAAATGCAGTGACTTTTTAAAAGAATTTTTGAGTAATCTCTTAACATATTTGGGGCCTGATATTCATTTTCTTCAGCTACTATCAGTGGTTTTGCAAGATATGTAAATGGTTTCTGTCGTCTATTAACCTTTATTACCTTTCCATTAATTTTAACCTCTGATTATCTCCTTTCGCTATATACCACCTGTTTCCAGACTGACTTTCATAAAGAACCATGTTTTCTCAATTAGTACACCTAACATATCTTTTAATACACTTTCAGAATGGCCAAAAAGTGCTATATCATCAACTTGTGCTGCTCATGGTAACAACGAGATAAGTTGTTCAGCCCGTATCTTTAAACTAGTTATTGCCCTGTCATGTACTTCTTTTGTACCAAGGGCTGTGATAAACAAATTGAAATTGGAGGTTCTCCAGGTTTTGTCCCAATTCTAAATAAGAATCGTTTCGATGTTGCTTTGCTGCATATAACTTTGAAATATACAAACTATATCCGCAACATGTTTTCTCTATTCAACAGTCTAACAGGCTTTGAAATAAGTATCCCTACTCAATGCTATCAAATGCATCTTTGGAATAAAAAAATTGCGAAGAAACCTGAACTTGTAAGTTAAAAATAATCTATGGCTGCTTTTATCAGAAATATTAACTCTTGTCGATCGCGATTCTTTATGTAGTCTCTCTGCCAAAATTGAACTGCTGTTTCAGTGAATTTTCTCAAAATCTGGTTAAACAGGCACTTTGCAAAAATTTTGTGCATTGTAGGTAGGAGTAAAATATCTCTAAGTGTTATCAAATCATCAGAATTATAATATTTTTTTTGATTCCTCTTAATTAATTCCCCCTTCCAAGTACGCGAAGACTTCTTGTAGTGTATAACGACAATTGTGATAGCTGAAACTCCCACTGAGCTATTAAATATCCTTTTTAAAATCTCCAAAACAGGTTTTCACTAATGTGATATGTGGAATATTATCATCTCCTTCCGGAAAGCCTTCTATAATTTGTTTCAAGTTTTATGGATATCAACTATATATGGTTATGTGGTGCTCTTCAGTTATCTGTTTTCTGGTTTTACATTAACAGTTTTAGGTCAGACACGACACTCTAATTATCGATGCTTTCTTTCAACAAACCATAATTATACAAGCTTCTCCCTTGTTACCTTATTATTGTTATTACTTTTGTTGTGTTGTTTTAATGAAAATATGTTCTTTCTAATGTAGGATAGTTCTCTCTAAGAGTTCTAGTTTAGACCAACACTTTTCAAATATATTATGTTTCTATTGGAGACTATGGATCACATAATTTCAGAATTTCACTAAGTAAATTTTCCGTGATTTTCTTGATTTTTGTAATGATTTGTTAAATCTTTCATTAGCATTAGCAAATTGTGAAGAAATTCAAATTTTCATTGTGACTCATAGTTTGTAATTTCTTTTACACTGGAATCCATTATATTCCACAGCTTTCGATGCTATCGAATAGTGGTAGGCTTCTTCTTTGACAACAGACGAGTTCCACGAATCGTCATTGAGGTCATGTAAAATGTAAACCTTTAAGTCCTCATATTGACGTTCTCTTCTAATGTCCCTGAATTCAAAGTAGCTTTCCACGCATGTTTAATATTCTTTTCAAGTGACAAAAGCCACGCAGTCTTCTTTTAACAAAGCAATCCAATCGCTAGGTTTTATTATCTCTGGCGGCTAGTTTTTACAAACACGATTTCTTTCACGACAATTTTTCTGATAGACTTTCCATCAATTCACAAATATTTCTCTCCTCTTAGCAATACCATTTACTTGCTCTTACAATTCTTTTATCTAATCCAATTAACTATTTGAACTGCATTAACGAAGACACTAACACGGATATACCGACCTTATTAACCTAGATGGAACAGCCAAAAAAGCGACTGGTCGCCATGAAACCAAGAAAACATACAAGTTTACAAGCTTGCAAACATACATACATACATACATACATACATACATACAAGCTACAATGTACTCGTTCTAAAGCTTATGTTGATTGCTTGCACTTACTAAAAAAGAAGGTGAAAATGAGTTGATGAAATTTGAGACATGAATCAACATTGATTAGCCTTTTAAAGTAAATTGACACAAAAAACGACTGAATGATGAAGTATGATTAAGTTTACGAAATTGGCAAAAAAATTGTTGTTGGTTTATAACGCCCCAAAGAAAACATTCAATTCACCCTAAACAAGTTGATGTTGACAAATCACAGATCCATTACAATTTACAAAGCTCTGAANAAACATACATACATACATACATACATACATACATACATACATACATACATATATACATACATACATACATACAAGCTACAATGTACTCGTTCTAAAGCTTATGTTGATTGCCTGCAGTTACTAAAAAAGAAGGTGAAAATGAGTTGATGAAATTTGAGACATGAATCAACATCCATTAGCCTTTTAAAGTAAATTGACACAAAAAACGACTGAATGATGAAGTATGATTAAGTTTACGAAATTGGCAAAAAAATTGTTGTTGGTTTATAACGCCCCAAAGAAAACATTCAATTCACCCTAAACAAGTTGATGTTGACAAATCACAGATCCATTACAATTTACAAAGCTCTGAACTTAAAGTCAAGACAGAAGGTTCCATCCTCACAGCCTGTATCTCTTTACAAAGTACTACCAAGGCAAACTTCAATGAAAATGGTGCAGACCAAAAATGAACATTTTGTGACAAACCAACCGATACTGTTAAACATAGCAGAATGCTCTTCCTCTGCACTAAATAAATGAATATTTCAGAGACATAAAAGAGTAGAACATACAGGGATTGGAAGATATTCAACAATTTTGGTTAGAAGTCTGAAAAGGACCGGTTTAAGGACTACAAAGAACCTGTCACTGAAAAAAGGGCTATAGCCACCTGGAACTTCAGCATATACATTGAATATACCATTAAAAGAAGCCATCCTGACGTAGTTGATATAAAGGTTAACAAAAAAATCTGACTCATAAACGTGGTGGTGTCAGATGATAACGCTTTCCAAGTACAGAAGCATAGAAGTTGAACCTGCAAAAATGTCTCATCTTTGTAGTTTCAGACAAAATTTAGATGAAATTTAGATGAACAAGAACTTGTAATGCTGAATAATGCTGATACAAGAGTTGAAAATAATGTCGGTAAGGTAGCGCAGAATGAGGTTGTCGTTGACGAAGAAGAAATGCTTAGTATGAAAACAGATATCATTAAAGAACTGTCGATAGTCAAACATACTGGAAATGTATGTGAAAGAGAGGCGTTGTTAAAAATCAGACACCCCCCAAAATTGAAAAATATATTAAATATAGGCAATAAGGCACTAGAACAACTCTATCATGATATAAATTCAGATTTAAGTGAACTAAACAAATTAATTTATGAAACAGGAAAAATTCAAGCAAAATGTGGTATTAATTTAAGAAAGAAAGACAACGAATAAGAAAATTAACAAACCAAAGAGGCAAGTAAAAATAGAGAAAGAAGTAAAAGTTTTAAAAAGGGAAAATTCTATACTAGAAGAACTGCAAAAGGATAATGGGAAAAAATCAGGCAAAGCTAGAAAAGTAATCAGAAAATATAAAGTACTCCCTGAAGAACAAATACCAACGATTAAGGAAGAGCTAAAACAAAAACTCCAGGTGAAGGCACAAAGGTTACTTAGACTCAATAAACGATAAAAATTCTTTAGGCAGAATAAAATTTTCTAGACTGACGCGAAAAAGGTTTACCGTGAAATTGGAAAAGAATCGATTTCTGGAGAAGCGATACCATCTGACAAACAGGTAAAGGAATTTTGGAACAACATTTGGGGAAAAGAGAAACAATTTAATGAAAACGCAGAATGGTACGTGACCTTGGAAATAGCATCAGGGATATCCCCAAACAAGAATGGGAAAATATTACTACTGAAGAAATCCAAAGCGCACTAATAAAAAAGCCTCATAAATGGAAATCGTCTGGCATTGACCAGATTCCAAATTCTTGACTTAATCTCTCTCTTCGGCGTATGCCAAATTAGCATCTAATTTTAATTCAATTATGATAGAACCTCACTTAACACCAAAATGGTTCTTTGAAGGAATTAATTATTTTATAGCCAAAACAAATGAAACAGCAAAGCCTAAAAACTACAGACCCATTGCATGTTTATCAATTTCCTATAAATTTCTTACCTCAATCTTAACTGAAAGAACCTACGTTCACATAGAAGAACAAAATATTTTCCCCAAGGAGCAGAAAGGGTGTCGCAGAGGATCATATGGATGTAAGGATCAACTGCTCATAAACAAAATGATTCAGAAAAATGCTCAAACTAAACACAGAAATTTAAGTACTGCCTTGGTAGATTACAAAAAGGCCTTTGACAGCGTTTCGCATTCTTGGATCTTAAAATCTTTAGAAATGTTTAAAATCTCTCCTGTATTTATAAATTTTCTTCGAATCAGCATGCTACTATGGGAAGCAATTTTACTCTGCGTCACGTGAATGGTACTCTTATTTCAAACGGTATGCAAATCCAATGTGGAATCTTCCAAGCTGACTCTCTTTCCCCACTTTTATTTTGTATGGCACTTATCCCACTCTCGCAACTTCTTAATAATACAGGATATGGATATAAGATCATGGACAAGATGACCCATCATATCTTTCATGTGGATGACTTAAAACTTTACGCTCATAATGATGGTGAACTGGAAGGGTTGTTGAAAACCGTAAAAGCGTGTTGTGTGATGACATAGGTGATGACATAGGTATGGAGTTTGGTCTAGATAAGTGTGCCAAGGCAACTTTTAAGCGAGGAAAACTAATTACGTCTGAAAATATAGAGTTAGATGATGAAACCGTAATAAAACAATTAGATCAAGAGGAAACTTATAAATGCCAAGGAGTAAATGAAGGCGATGGTGTGCAACACTCAAAAATGAAGGAGAAAATACGAAAAAAATGCATTCGGAGAGTAAGATCAATCCTGAAAACCGAATTGAATTCTAAAAACAAATTAACAGCAATCAACACTTTTGCGATACCTGCTCTTGCTTATAGTTTTAATGTGATACATTGGAAGCTAACTGAACTAAAAAATATTGATACCAAAATTAGAAAGCAATTGATATCCAATAGAATGTACCACCCGAAGTCAGACTTAGACCGCCTGTACGTCCCCAGAATTAAAGGAGGTAGGGGAATGATTCAGTTGGAATTATCGTATAAAATATCAATGATTGGTCTCTTGCAGTATCTAAATCTAAGCAATGATTGTATGCTTCAATTAGTTAGAGTACACGAAAACTCCAAACGATTACACTCTGTAGTGAAAGAATCAGATAAATTCTCGCACGAATTAGGTATCGAAAACGAAAACATCGAACATGTATCACCAACAGTAGCTGCAAAGCGTAGAAAGCAAAAAGCTAAGAAAATTGGACAAGATAAACTCCAATCTAGGTGGCATGAAAAACCTCTCCACGGACAGTTCGCAGCTCGAAGCAAACAAGCTGATGTAGATGAAACCGCAACTCATCAGTGGCTGAGAAGCTCCGGACTTAAAGGGGAAACAGAGGGATTTATTCTTGCAGCCCAAGATCAAAGTTTATTCACCAGAAATTATCAGGCTTGCATCTTGCATAATGGCGCTGACCCAAAATGCAGGTTTTGTGAAGATAAGGTTGAGACAATTGATCACCTTGTGTCAGGTTGCTCAATATTAACGCCGAATGAGTACAAAAATCGCCACGACAGAGTAGGCCAATATCTGCATTGGAGGATTTGTAAGCACTTCTGTATTGAAACGGAAGCTAACTGGTATGAACACCANAACGCCGAATGAGTACAAAAATCGCCACGACAGAGTAGGCCAATATCTGTATTGAAGGATTTGTAAGCACTTCTGTATTGAAACGGAAGCTAACTGGTATGAACACCATCCAGAACCAGTTACTGAAGGTAAAAATGTTACAATTATGTGGGACTTCCCAATTCACACAGATCGTACCATTCAGGCATATCGACCGGATATCGTCATCAAAGACAAAACGAACAACACCTGCCTGTTTATTGACATTAGTGTACCTTCAGATAAAAACGTCTCAGCGAAAGTATTCGAAAAGCTCTCGAAGTATAAAGACCTAGAAATAAAAGTAGAAAAGATGTGGTACCTCAAAACCAAAGCTTTGTCTGTCCTTGTAGGAGCACTTGGCCTAATAAAGGAAGGTACTGATAAATTTCTGGAACAAATACCTGGAAACCCAAAACTAGAAGAAGAAGTCCAAAACATTATATTGAACAGCACAGCGCATGTTCTAAGAAGAGCCCTATTGATCTAAATCATTTTCCTTTTAACACTTTAGTCGTTTTATGTCATATGTAAAATTGTAATTCTGTCCTCTTACTGTTCGTAATATACCATCTATATTCTCGTCTCCTTGATGTTCGTAATATTCCCATGAATGAAAACTAAAACGTTCTTATATAGCCCAAACTTTTATATACTTTTGTTTTGTTATTATTAGACTTAAAGTTTGTATAATTTGTAACGGTCTCATATACTGTTCGTCAATTGCCTTTGTTCAATGTAAATATTTTTGTTAAAATGTATTACCTCAAACTTTAATCACCCAAGGTCGCTGTTAGCGACTAGTTGCTTGATTTTAATTAGCAAATCCAAAGAAAACTATAAAATAATGATAATAATAATAATATTCATGCGAAAAAAATGGAAAAATTAACCAGTTATGGACAATTGGCGTCGAAGCAAGAGAGTGGCATCCTGGTTACTATATTACCGTGATCCCTGTGAGAATTGGTGCACTTGGAGTTGCAATGAAAGAATTGAGGACTGTGTTTCAAAAGAAAGGTGTTGATGAAGAGCAAACTTTTGTTTGCAGGGCCATTTCTCGCCTTATACAAGAACAGGAAAATGACTAATTTTTTCATTTTTGTGTTGCTTGTTGATTAGTAAAATTTGGTAGTTAAATTTTATTAGGCTGAATGTATGCGTTTAGCTAGTTATTAAAAAGAAAATAATATCGATATTTAGAGCTGAGATGAGTAACCAAAGGAAGATGTAGAATGGCTAGAGAAATACACTATAGACTATTCAAGGCTTGGTAAAATTACGTTGACGAGCATTTGATTGAGAGACAAAATGTTGAAAGTACAAAACGTTCAAGAGGACAAAACTTCAACGGGGACCATTGATTGACAGGTCAAAATGTCACATGAACATTAACATGCATGCAAGAGGCCCAGAGTACTCGGGACAAAATTGTCTATTTCACATAGTGTTTCACAATGACATTGTGGCTTAATCCTCAGAGGTACTGTAAGATGTGTCTATCGTCTTTATACTGCTGGTAACAGTTGACAATATTGTTCATCCTCCTGTCTTTTGTAACTTGCTTACTTCATCTGTTTTGTCAAACGGCATTATGTAAGGCTTGTAGCTGTATTATTGCTGCATCGACTTCAGCTTGTTATCTTTTCATTTTTTCCAGTAAGGTGAACATAGATTATTTATATTTGCTGAGCATCCGAAAAAATTTGTTGTACCAACCCTCTATGGCATTTTTTGTGCGAGGTTGGTTATGGGTAGTATTTTCGTATACATTCCATTCCGCGGGAGGCTACCAAGGTTGAATTGAACGTCTGAGTCCTCGAGTGGCTCTACTTTGTATGTTTGTGACGTCGACATAATTGTAGAACGTAACTATTTGCTATCGCATGTCTCCATGGTCCTCAAATAGATAGGTATAATGCGTGAAAAGTGTTCTGCATTTCATCGAGTGGTACAAATACCAGGAATATCATACAATGGACAAAATCCTTTACAACACCGTCCTCCGAATTATATTTTTGTTGCAGTTCTTGTACTCCTTGGTAAAGGGATAAAAATTGAAGAAACGTAACGAAAGTGGCATATACGGGAAATCTGCCTTGAACGAGTTCCCTGTTGCCTTTTCAAAGTCCAAAACTGCTCTTAAGGGGTGTTCATTAGAATTGTCTGTTTGTACTTCTCTTACTTTTTCTTGGTCTATGTTCAATATTATTGTATATAGTGCCACGTTTTGTTGTTGGTTAGAATGTACGCCAAAGGGAATATTTATCCATCGACTGTACCGTGAAGAGTAAAATTTGTAGACGATCACTGGAACTGCTTTGAAAGTTCCATTGATATACCAAGTGACGGACGCAAACTGTCGTCAAATTTTCGCTCGATTGCAAGGACAATAAAACGCTGGCCCGAAGGTCCATTTTGAAGTCCGTCTACAATATCATAGAGTAGGAATCTTTCTCCAGAAAATGTTATATTATATGGTGGTACAATCTGCAAGTCTTGCAGGATTGCTGGATTTACTGGCCGAAGGGATTGCATTAATCTGATGATAGTTCTAGGTATGGATTGTCTTTCCGGCAGATTTGCTAGTGCTGCATCATTATGCGCAAGCATGTCCTTCCGGATTATGAAAGCAGGATGAACACCGGGTTGGTGGACTGCCTTCCCCTTTAGAGTCGCCTAAGGTTGTTGCACCTTTGCGTCATTGTGGTTTGTTCATGTTTTGTTGTTGGTCTTACCTTTTTCTCCCTGTCTACGTCCACTATTGTTGCTTTCACTTTGAATGTGAGTCGTTGCTTGCAGGTACAATCTCCGTTGCCATTCTTAGTTTTTTGGTGGGTGTAATTATATCCTTTGTATGCCAATTTTTCATTTTGCCTCTGTGACTTGTGGAATTGTGTCATATTGTAGTTCAATATAAGAACTTTTGAACGAACTAAATTAAATAACAAATACTACTAAAGTTTCTGTCCATTTCCCTCAACTTGTCATATCAGAGTTTGAAAAAATATGATGTGATGATTGAAGCCACGTGGAAAAAGGATACCAGTAATTTTATGTTACATACAGCATTTACACACCATGAATACTGTCTATGTGATTTAAGTTTACATCAGGAGTTATCTATCCGTCTGTGTTTAATAATAGAAGTCGCCTACCTATTATTAGGTAGGCGACTCCTATTATATCCTATTATTAGAGTGTCAAGTATCTGTCCGTCAACCTTTTGTCTGTCAACCATTCTAACTGTCAGCTAATTTACTGACAAGCTTTTGTCCAATAACCCTTCTTAAAGCAAGTTTATATCCAGTCAAGGCTGATAATATAATAGCAAAAAGAAAAAAGTGGCAGGTTCATCCTGGAATAGTTGCAATCATATTGCTTTAATTGTATGATTGAAAATATTAAATATACGTACATGCAGAATGTTTTCAAATCTTTATAAGAATGATCGCAAATGTAGTCACATAAAAAAATGAACACAAACTGACTTAAAGTGCCTCAGTTAGAGAACGTGTTCAGTCAAGCACATTGACACCTATAAAAATGAGGTACATTTTCATAGAAATCTTTTTCGCTGGTACTACTCTTGATTAAAATGGCACAATACAAGGCTATTCATTGGAAATATTTACTTTTATCATCAAGGAAAGCCTGTTATAAAACAGTAATTTACTGAGATTTCTTTTCTTTTTCCTGTCAACATGGTCTTTATCCTTCCCTTTCACAAATGTTTGTTCAGTTTTTGATGAAGAATTACTTTTTACATATTTTCCTTTTCTTTATACCTATATTTTGAAGTAAGGTTTAGTTTACGTAAGAATTCCAAATTAATCAGTCCCACCATTTAAAGAATGATTACCAATATCCTGTAATATGAGATGTTTACTAAAATTATAATTTGAATTATCAATTAATTCTATCGTTTTAACACCTTGTTTGTTTGGTTAAAACAGCTGTAAACAGTACTCCATTTTTGTAGTTTGCTATAAAGGGGAAATATTCAAAACCGATCATTAAATTATAAGAATAAACATTTTTTGCTTTTCTCTTTATCAGAAATTAAACAGACATCTAAAAAGCATAATAAATTGTGTTGTTTTAAAAGCCCCAAAGAAATGTTCTAAACCGGTATTTAATTTTTAGTTGTAAACATATATTCTTTGTATTGATTAAAAAAAATCAGATAATATATGTTGACTGTACTGCACGTTTTTAACGACCAGTTTCCTAAATTGTAACCTAGCTCTGTCATTGTCAATTTTTATCAGTATTTACTGAATTAAAATATAGCTTTCTCTGTGGGAAATAACTTAATTTTGTGTGAAAACAACAACGATAGTGTACTTCTAAATAGTTAACTCCAACATATTTTGATTTTTTAAGTGACATAAAACAGAGAGTTGGTTAAAAGTAAATCTGTGGTTTGATTATTGTTTTAAATATAGGACAAGTAGATTCAATCTAAACTCGATATGAGTATTCTAGTTTTGATTATTTTTCATTAGAATGAATTACTTCAGAAAGACTCCCCCCCGGCAAAAAAATTCAATAAAAGTCATTATAGTTAGTCGCATTAAGAAATTCATTGCAGTATGTTCATCGTTGAAGATTAAGAAGTATTGACATTTAATGAGCTATGGCGGTCATGGGTCTTACTGATCACCTGCTAAAGTTAAGTGGATTTCAAATAGGTTGAATATCTTTTCTGCTTGTAATTCGGCAGACTTATCTGGTTAGGTAGATCTTTCAAAACGAATTTCAATGGAATCTCACCGATCATTAGTTCTTATAGCAGCTTTGCTCATTTGCCTAACAGCGAAATTTTGGAGCTCATGCAGTCGGATGAAGCGGAATAAGCTATGTCGTAGCCAATTAAACTATACGACTGGCCATTCTTATTCACTGTTAGGTTTCTAATAACTATTAAGAACATATAAATCAATGTGAATACTGACCTCTTACGGTTTAAGATAGATGATGACATTGTTGTGAACTGTTTTATCCAGTAATAACGAGAGGTTTTTAATTTCTCAAGCTAATCATTGCTCATACGCTATTTAACACGTCGTGTTGTAAGAATTCTAACCGATTGAAAATAACAAACGCCATCATTTTTGCATATTTTTAAGAAAAGTCTGTATGGCAGTAAAAGTAGCCAAAAATACAGCAAAAAGTAGTTGGAAACATTTCAAGTAATCCGATTAGGAAGCCGACGTTATTATGAGTGATGATAATATCAAATGAAGAAAAGAAATCAAAAATAATAAAAACTTTGTTATAAAAATTAATATCAAGACACCTTTTTCCTATGGTAACATTGATCATCCTACTTACAACTTGATTAAAATTATCGTCCAAAAAAATTAATAAACAATATAGAAATTTAAGTTTTCGATATAAGTCTAATATGGCCTTGCTCTAATAAATTCTCATAAAAAATTATCTGATGAAATGTTGGTATTACATGCCGAATACAAAGGCGTAATTTCCTACTGACTGACAAACTATTGATAAAACTCTCTTCAATAGACTATACGAAAGCTACATCCACAAAAAGTAATGTTTTATTAAGACCCTTGGATTAAACACCACACTCTGCCTTAATACTCAGTAAACTTAAAGCTAAAAATTTGGTTGTATGATTATCATGATATGAAAAAAAATATTGCATTACGAATGACCCTATTTATTGTATAACAAATCACTTAAAGCAGGAACTGGTTCAGAAATCATGTTTCTATATTTTTCTGTATTAAGATATATTTTTCTGTACCTTTAATGAACGGAATAGATCGTTGTGAATTATGTTGTTTTTGGTTGGGTGTTCTCTGTCAAGCCCGACCAGAAATTTCTCTTAGTATTTTTCCAGAAGTGCCAGCCTTTCTAAACATGGTTCTCTGCAAATGCTACTAGAGATTGTAAGTGTCTTTTACTGAAGATGTTGTGCAATAATTTCAAAAACAACGAAAAGATGAATGAACCATTTCGACAACTGTAAAAATACTTACCAAAAGATATGAAGAAGTTGCAGAAAGGAGATTTGAAGAAAGAAAATGATGACTTGAGGAAGGAAAGAAAACCTTTTCTAGTGATCTTCTCTAAGTGAGATAAGGCAGATTACTAACTGAACAAAAGCTTTGGCTATGAAGAAATAGGTTGTATCGAATTTTGAACTTACATAAGTAATGATTTTTCTGAACCTTTTCGTCGAGATACACGTGATGAAGTCCGGAAGAACAGTACTTGAAGTCATTTCGTTATGCCAACTGGGAGTTCATGCTCACATTGTTTGCTCTTTCTTTCATCAACCTCCAGTTTGTTAGGGGCGATGAACAGTTTGAGTTAAGTTGATGGTGACGTGTGAGCTCTGGGTCGTACGTCTTTCCAATGGATTTTGAATTGAGCCTCTGACAATAATAATACTTGTTAAGTCAGATTTGATGGGAGTCATTTTATTATTATTGCTATATTATTATTATATACGAAATTGTTTTACAGGATGTATCTATAGTAATATCATATATACACTATGTACATATATATACTGTTATCACAGATTTCCTGTTAAAAAAAAGTTAAAAATCGCTAAAAATCAAAAAGAAAAACTAAAAGAGCTTCGATTGGCAGAAGAAACTAAAATATGCTGTTTGAAGCTCACTTCCAGAAATAGGGATGCAAAGCGACATTAATGAATAAAGGCTAAGACCGCCTCACGTAGAATTAAGTGTCAAGGAAACCCCAGGCAATTGAAGGACGTCGTCTCTAGGATATCTCTGAAACGTCCTGGTCATGTAATATTATGTTCTGCCGAAGTCTTGTTTAAAAATACTAAAATCAATCTCTTTTCTTACATTGACGGGGAGCTCATTGAAAACAATTGTTCCCTGGTAGTATAAAGATTTTCTCGCTGTTTCTAGTTTTATTTTTGGTATTTCAAGAATATTTCCTTTAATTCTGGTGTTAATACCAGTTTGCCTCCATTTGTAGTATTCGTTGAATTCACCAAACACTTCATCAGAATAAAGACACTTTTGGACAAATGTACATAACTTCTTCTTGTTGGTTGATTGGAGTTCAGATATCTTCTCGCCAATCCTTTCCAATTATCACCTGCGCCCGTGTTTCAAGTTGTGAGATTCGATTTTTGATGTATGGAGGAGCCGAACCATGTAATGACAAAGAACAGTATGTAAGAATAGGGACGATAAGAGACTGGTTGATGGTTTTTGTAGTTTTGGAATTCATTAAAGTTTTTCATTTTTCTTAAGAGACGGATTCTCGATAAAGCTTTCTTGATCGTTTCCGATAGATGTTGGGTCATACTAAGTGAAGTAATTAAAGTAAGTCCTAAATACGTATATGATTCAGTGGTAGCAATAGGTGTGAGGTTATATTGTACATGTAAAGTATCATCGTCCAACTTTTTCATTCGTTGACTTGTCCCAAAAATCATTGCTTCGGTCTTCCCCTTTTTATAGTTGATAATAAGGTCTTTTTGAAGGTGTTTCTCAACGAGACTTTTATCTTTATCACCAAAATATATCACTGTATCGTCGGCGTACATTAACATACTGCAAGACGTCACCATGACGATTACTTTGTCAACCCCTTGTGATTTGTTCATTCATTCCTTTTCTGTATAGACGCGAAATTTGTATCTATATTCATTGAGAAATGAGAACATCAGAGGGTGTTAGTTCTTTTACCATGCTTGGAAGCAGAAAGTACTAACCGTGAACTGGGAGAACCTGACGTATATCGTCCAGTTGCAGATTTCGTAGAAAAGCTACATTGCGAGATTTNGTTCGTTCTCTCTTAATTAACCAATCTGTCAGCGCACTAAAGTCTTTTTGAAGGTGTTTCTCAACGAGACTTTTATCTTTATCACCAAAATATATCACTGTATCGTCGGCGTACATTAACATACTGCAAGACGTCACCATGACGATTACTTTGTCAACCCCTTGTGATTTGTTCATTCATTCCTTTTCTGTATAGACGCGAAATTTGTATCTATATTCATTGAGAAATGAGAACATCAGAGGGTGTTAGTTCTTTTACCATGCTTGGAAGCAGAAAGTACTAACCGTGAACTGGGAGAACCTGACGTATATCGTCCAGTTGCAGATTTCGTAGAAAAGCTACATTGCGAGATTTTATTGTTTGGATCTATTCCCGATAATTACAATAGAAAGTGCATAAGACGGATTCAGATAAATTTAAAACGGGAGTGAATTGTGAAGTCAAAGAATTTTCTAACATTAAGTGGTACTATTGCATTTAAAAGGGAAAATATCGAGGGCAACTGGAAGTTCATAATTTCAGGCAGTAACAAAAGTTGGATGGATTAGTAAAACGCAATCTTATTTACAATCTTCGTAGTACATTGTGAAAATCTACATTCTCATACAATTTTTAATTATATATTCATTATATTTGTTATATTTTAAGGATATATGTAATTCAACTGTTTTTTATATTGTACTGCAAGCAGAGAAGCTGTAGATGAAGGATGGTTATAAAAGCTGATTTGTTGATCAGTCTTGTTGATATTCCCGTTATTTAACAGCAACTTTATGCATGAAAATTATGTCCAGATTTATAAAATAAAAATAAACAATAGAGACAGTAGAAATAGTAGTTTCGTGTGGTTTCTCACCTCCACCCCAGATATATCCAACCAGTTCCTGAAATCTCGACCACACTCCAATATGTTCTGAAAGGCAACCTCAAACACTGTTGATAGGCACCGCAGCCCTAGATGGTCAGTGGTTTGTGGCTCCGGGCCACACATGGAAAAGAGAGTATTAAGACTCAGGCTCGATCTATGCAGGTTAGCGGCAGTCCCACCATGTCCAGTAGAGGAGACACACACTAATATATGGGTCTCCTCTACTTGAGGAGGCCAGACGGTAAACTGGAGGGTAGACAGTAAACTGCCCCCAGCTGCACACCTCAAAACATTCGATGAAGAAAAAAGCTAAGAAGAAGCATACTGGCTCGGGCATCACCCAGGATAATAAGGTCCCCATGTTTGCAGGCATGAAAGCGAGACTCATATGACACTTAAAATGAAGACTTAATTGTGGACTCCTGTCCCTAACATGTCCCTAAAAATCCTGTCCCTAAATATGGAGGGAATATCCATGGCAAAGTGCAATTTTTATCTATCTATCTTTTTATCTATCTATCTATCTATCTATCTATCTATCTATCTATCTATCCATCCATCTATCTATCTATCTGTTTGTCTTTCTTTCTATCCATCTATCTATCTTTTTATCTATCTGTCTGTTTACAGATCTATCTACGTTTCTCTCTGGGTTACCTATCTATGAGCCTTTAAACCAAAAGTCTAATCAGTTTGTTAATTTAGTTAGTATTACGTTATAACTATGATCATCCCATTGCTTGGCTGCCTCACTCGTTATATTTTAGTTAACCTTCAATAGGTTTTACACAAAACAAAGAGTAAATTACTCTCAACAGAATAAATTTCCGACGAACAGAACCAAGATTATAGCATTTGCTTTAAGATCAACAAACCTTTCAAATCTTTGGGTTAATTAATAGTTGATATTTTTAATCAAAATAAAATATGCTTATTTTCTGCTGTTTAATATGTAAACAAATGCAAAAGTTAACTAAATGACTTCTGTAGGTCTATTTTAGATGGTGAGTTTATTTCCGTCCAGATATTTTTGACCTTGTTATAACATCATCCAAATCAAACAAATGTTGAATGCAATTGCAGTTTATTGAAATTATCAATTACGTTGTCCCTACAATATGCAAGGAAATTTTAGCGTACCCTGGTAAAATTATCAGTGAAGTAAAAGTATCTGTCAGTTGCTTTCAATTCATCACTCCTTTATTGTCTGCTGAAGAAAAACTCAGCTTTATTCAGCAAGAAAATAATTAGAATAGTTCAATATTTAAAGTTTACATGTTGAATTTTCTTACAAAACGAGAAGTTGTTAACCAATGCGGTAAAATCCCAAGCCAGCAGTATTGGTGAGAAAATGGAACTGCCTCAGTTCTTTTGTGAATTGACTCATGCTCTGATGAAGTAGTTTCAGGCCAGGATAGTTTTGATTTAAAAGTATGCATATGTGTCGATTAATTTATTGATCATATTTTCATTCTTTTTGTTCTTTATTTAGTCTTTCAGCTATAAACTGTATTTATAAATTATGGAAATACTTTCAGGTGGAATAAAAATTTCATTTTGTTTTTCTCACCTTTTCTGGAAACTGACGGTACTCTTCTGAGGGAAGTCAAAGACAGAATGACAGATACAATGATGGACAGACAGATAGATAGATAAATAGATAGATAGATGGATAGGTAGGTAGATCGATCGATCAATAGATAGATAGATAGATGATAGATAGATCGATCGATAGATTCACAGATAGATAGGTAGATCGATCGATCAATAGATAGGTAGAGGGATGGATGGATAGATAGATAGATAGGTAGATAGATCGATGGATAGATAGATGGATAGAAAGATGGATAGATAAATAGATAGATAGATGGATAGATAGAGAGATAGATGGAAGGATGGATAAAAAGAAAGACAGATAGAGGGATGGATAGATGGATAGATGGATNGATGGATAGATAGATAGATAGGTAGGTAGATCGATCGATCGATCGATCGATCAAAAGATAGATAGATGATAGATAGATAGATCGATAGATTGACAGATAGATTGACAGATAGATAGGTAGAGGGATAGATAGATAGATTGATAGATAGATAGATAGATAGATAAATAGATAGATAGATAGATAGATAGATAGATAGATGGATAGATAGATAGATAGATGGATAGAAAGATGGATAGATAAATAGATAGATAGATGGATAGATAGATAGATGGAAGGATGGATAAAAAGAAAGACAGATAGAGGGATGTATAGATGGATAGATGGATAGATGGATATATGGATATATAGATAAATAGATAGATAGATAGACATATGGATAAATAGGTGGATAGATGGATATAAAAAAAATTGATGGATAGATAAAATGATAGATAAATAAGCATAAAGGCTTACAAATTGATTCTTGAAGGATCCCCTTTTAACTAGTTGCTCTATGATTTCAATAAATAAGGTTTGGTCTAGCATCTATCTCAGACATATTCTTTGCTCATTAGTTTTCCCAAGGTCAATGAAAAGTTGAAAAAAGTAAAACAAATAAAATTTCAATTATGCTAAAATCAATTGTAATTTAGTATCGCTAAGAATGTGATACCTGGTCTACTTAAAAGAGTTGATTAGTTAAAATTGTAAAAATGAATTGATAAAGATGAAGAAATGGTTTTCTGCTCCTTTCACTTCCATAAAAAGTAGGTCATAACTCACATTCATGTAGAATTATATACATTGCACACAATTTATATCATGGCTATCAGGATGTGGATATGCTTAATCCATGCATTAGTAGACAGGTAAATTAGAAGCATTATTAGAGATTAGAATTTTATTGCTCATCGAAATTAGGAAGAGATTTAAAAAGTTTCTATAGTTGTTGAAGTAGATTTTTATACTTTTTATGTCTCATAAAATGTGCAGGAGCTACTTGCTGTACGGATTCTGTTATCTTTACGTTACACATGTGGAAAGTTTACAATGAGAAATCAGACTTTAAATCTGTGAATATAAAAATAATTTATTTTGCATATTTCCATATGAAACTTGGTGACCAGGGCAAAAACTCGGCCCTGTCTATTGTTATGAAAATATGAGTGAAAATTGCTTACCAATGGACTTTGGTAGGAAAAACACAGGAAGTTTCATAACAATGAACTCTGATTCATCTTTTACATTCAAAGGTGAAACGTTAGATCAAGAACTTTTGGATATGTTCGATTTACGTGCAAGTTCCTTTTAGTCATAACGGTGTTTTAACCAATAAGAACGTAATGATCTGACTCAAGATCTTACTATGCCTGGATGTCTTCTGAGCTACTGGTATCCAGATTAAATGAGAAATATTTACATCAGTCCGTTACTTGAATTATTATATATCATTATATTGTCAAGGAGATACAAAACTGTGCCATTTCTTTTAAAAAGAATAATAAGTCTTTTGTGTCAACGTCCAAGCTGTGTTGCAGTAACTTGGTGTAAACTACGACCCACAGGATAAGCCTGTATTAGTTGATTTTATTAAATAATGACAATGAATTCTCTTTTATTCCTGTAGGATCCTTTCTCCATGCCATAGAAAAAACGACACAAAAAAATGGAACACAAAGAGTCTGGTTAATCTGAGAGGGAAAAATATCCAAAAAGTAAGACAAAGTTTGTTCATAAACCATCAGAGCCTATGAGATCATATTTCCATTATCGTATATAAACTTAGGTCTTATCAAACACTGCGTCAAAGCATTAGTTGAAGATAGCAATTGACGTTGTTATGTGAAATCCGTAAAATTATCGCGGACAAAAAAATTTCCTGACATAGAGTTCACATTAGCATATTGTTTGATGGTTACGTTCATTAAAAGGTGCAGAATTTCAAGTCAAATAATTCTGTGAAGCTGTGTGACTATTAATTAACTGTCTTGCTAACTCGATTGACCTGAATAAATCACACTAATGCATTGATTGTTGGATTTGTAATAAATAAATAGTATAAATATAATTATATACATATGTCAGAAAATAAACTTTCAGTTTCAGGTATTTAAACATTAACAGCCATTTACATATTATATAAATGGCTGATTAATATTCAAATTCGTGAAACCGACAGTTTCCTTATTTTCTTGTTGCTTCATTGATGGTAAAACTATAAACACTCTATTGTAAAGAACAGCGAGTACTCTTGTTGCATACACAACAGAACACATACACACGCGTACATTCTAAATATACATCAAACATAAGGTAGAACCTTGTTTATTCATCATCATGTTTGTTGGATATGAAGGAGATTTCAGTTTTTGTCCTGCACACATACTGTAAGTAAAGAACTAGAGGTGAGACAAGGCGACTTAAGATTCTGCGACACTCAATGTCCACTGATGAGAAATGCTTATGTCCGATTTTGTCTCAGGAGTCAGTAACGTTCTGGAAAGCAAATCAAAAAACTTCAGACGGTTTGTAAGCTAGATGTTGTCCACATTTCAATCCCATGGCCGTAACATAAGTATAAAGGTCAAGTTCCCTGACGATCTTGGTAGTGTAAGCGACGAATAAGGATTGGACAGAATGCCCTTATAAAGAAGAAAAATAGATTGTTGGTTTAAATGCAGGACAACCAAATGGTATGAACAAGAAAATATGTGATTCGGTTCTCTATTTTACGACATTTTCTTTTGACTTAACATGTTCTGTAGCCAATTTGCTATCAACTTCAAGTATGTCCGTCTCCTTGAAAATTATTGATTTTATAGACTCAGTCTAAGCCATGGATACAGGAGCTATATTATGTTATGAGTACTTTTCCAATGTCTTTCATCTCCTGCTAAAAACCCTTTTAACAAAAAAGTCCTTGAATAATCTAAAAATCCTTATGTTTACACATATTTCTCCTACGCTTTTTTGAGGAGCAATTTTTCCTTTTGGAAATACAACGTAGTTAATAAAATACTAGCGTTTTCAGTCATTTACAATAATTATTCCTGCCAGGGACCACTTGTGGATTTGCATCACAAATAACATTTACCTCACATACTAAAAAATATCACTTGAAAATCTCTGGCATTTAACAATGTAAAAAATATATTTCTCCTCCATATTTAATATTTTACAATATGAGATACACTACAAATTGGTAGAAGTTAAGAAAACAGACATCTGTTGTTGTCCACAAATTGGTGTTTGTAATGTTGTTAACTTTTGCTCTTTTAAGTGGATCTATGTATGCTTAGTGTCATTAGACAGACAAACTGATAGACAGACTTTTATTACTGAAAACATGAAAAAACTTAAGAGTATGCTGCTTATATAAAGAGTTGTCGAGGTTCGAGTTAGTTAACTCTTGTATGGCAAAGTGTTAGTTTTACAATGCAGCCACTCCATTAAATTTTAATTTTTTAAAAAAAAATTACGTAAGTGCTGTAGAGTTGGCTTTAAAAATGAAGCATGAAAGGTTGAATGGCACAAATATAATAGTTTGTGTCTGTTATGTCACTGGAAAATGTTGTCTCTTTGATAAATTTTACCCAAAAATGTGCAGCCATTACAAAGAATTAGAAATTTGTGTTTGAAAAGGCAGACTGTTCGACTGACGGACAGACGGACAGACGGACAGACGGACAGACGGACAGACGGACAGACGGACAGACGGACAGACGGACAACCAGCCAGGCACAAACACACCAATCTCAAGTATGATACAGATAATTGATTCTTCTTTTACCGTGAATTATGTAGTGCTCTGGACGTTATTTCTCTTTCTTATTACTTTTTTTCTCTTCATTTATAAAAACAATTGTTTATAAGGAAGTTCTGTTGACACAATTTAGCTTTTTTCAGTCATTTAAAATAATCATAAGCTATTGTTATTTTCANTTAGTTTTACAATGCAGCCACTCCATTAAATTTTAATTTTTTAAAAAAAAATTACGTAAGTGCTGTAGAGTTGGCTTTAAAAATGAAGCATGAAAGGTTGAATGGCACAAATATAATAGTTTGTGTCTGTTATGTCACTGGAAAATGTTGTCTCTTTGATAAATTTTACCCAAAAATGTGCAGCCATTACAAAGAATTAGAAATTTGTGTTTGAAAAGGCAGACTGTTCGACTGACGGACAGACGGACAGACGGACAGACGGACAGACGGACAGACGGACAGACGGACAGACGGACAGACGGACAACCAGCCAGGCACAAACACACCAATCTCAAGTATGATACAGATAATTGATTCTTCTTTTACCGTGAATTATGTAGTGCTCTGGACGTTATTTCTCTTTCTTATTACTTTTTTTCTCTTCATTTATAAAAACAATTGTTTATAAGGAAGTTCTGTTGACACAATTTAGCTTTTTTCAGTCATTTAAAATAATCATAAGCTATTGTTATTTTCATTGCAATTTTAGCTTAATTGTCTTGTAAGTTTGCGTTTTTTAATATCATTTCTTTATGCGCTATACTGCGCTTTTTTACGTTTTAAGTCTCTTAAATTGTCTTTTGTCACATATTTTCAATAAATGCAGTATATTTAATTACCATGTAAAGAATGCCTTTTGTAGTTCGATTACTTTAGATATTGGGAGCAATTAATCAGGATTGAGACAGAGACTGTTAGTCGTTGTCTTATTGTTTCCTCCTCGGATAGTTTGTAAATTTTTGAGATTATGTTGCCTTCAGAACGTGGTGGTAAAAAAAAATTGAAAATGTATTTTATCTCAGCGTGTTGCTACCAGAACAACTAAAACGACTATAAACCTGAGATGGTAAGAAATGGAGACCCACGACTGCTGAAAAACTGGAGGATCCATTAACTAAGCACTAAGTATAGGTATACTGCCTACGTTGTCTTTGGGAACGTTAGATGGTTGCTTCACGGAGAGGTAAACATTTTGGGATAACATTAATGCAGCAATCCATTGGGAATACCTCATTCTGCGACATTGAAAAATTTCAATACTTGAAACCTTAGCAAAGAGGAGGTGCAAAGGATGCCATTTCAGGATTAAGTCTGAGGGAATACACATACACCCATGCCTTTGACAGCTACAAAAGAAGGTCGGCAGACACTAGACTATTGTAAGTGTCTCTATGCTTTATTTAATTAATTTTCCGTGTTTTACTTCTTTAACTCAAGTTCCCATTCTTAGAAACCTTTATAATGAGCTTAATTCTCTTCTGCAGGGGTTACAAGGTCTTATTGTATTATCATATTCGTGTGGTTCTTCTTTGTTGCCTAGTACTTTAGAAAAACTTTAAAACAATGCATCCTTTCTTATCAGCTGTTGTTTTAAGGATGATGTATTAACATTTGGTAGTATTCTGGATGCTTTGTTGTTTGAAAGCGAGCCAATCTCACACAAATCGTACGAATTTAGTAACTTGTAAGGCTTGACCTGTATTTCATGTAAGAACATTTATCCACATTGTCAATGAAATTCGTTTGCAATTATAGAGTCTGGTTCAGATTACTAAAAGTAAGGCTTGATTTTTTCTTTGTGTATCACCAAATCATAGTGTATGATACCATACTGTAACCGTAAATCTGGTTTTAAGTGTTGACTTTGACAAAATCTCCGTCAAGATAGTATATGTAAGAGGGCGGAAGGTGGTGGCAGTGAAAGTCTGAAAAGCTCGTTCAGATCATGTGCTATCGGACATATCATCATTGGTTCTACAGTCCCTACTTTAAGCAAATGTCTGAGCCCACAAGAAAGAAATGTTTACGACCACTCTAATAAAAGCAGTGTCTATAAGCATAGGTACACCCCAACCACCAGATAATATGAAATTAGTGTATGCTATACCTGATTGGAGCAAGCTATCTAAATATAGTTAACGTCTGTTATTACAAAGAGCATTGTCTAGAGCTTGCAGGTCACCAGATACATCGGAGAAAGGACAGACTATACGCATACGTTTTAATAGGGAAGAAGAGAGGTCATTGATCATGCAAAAGTTGCAGCCTGTTTTTAGGAAAGAAAAGCTAGAACTGTCTGTGTGTGTCTTTAAGTTAACTGGAACATTTCATATGTCTGAGATTTATCTGTTGTTGTCAGAGAGATCATTAAAATTACATGTGGCTATTCTTTCAGTAAAATCAAGTTGCTGTCCTTTATATTTGAAATATGGCTTGAACTTTGTAGACGCACCACATTTCCAAACACTAAGGTTTGTAGATACTCAGATAACTAGTGGAGGGTCTTATGAGGATGATCTTTTGATTAGACGTGATCAATCTGATACATTGTTACTAAAGATATTTTAGGGAACCTGGTTAACCTGTGGCTTTGAGATCAAAATTCGGATATTTAATTACAGGATCGACTAACAAAAAAATCTGATCACAAGTATTTTGAAGTCAATATTTGTTTTCCTCCAGTAATTCCTGTCGTACCTGATTCTGACTCACTTGACTTCAAAGTTTCTGCTGTTTGGGACAGAGAGAACAGTAGGATTACTGTCGATGACTACCAGCTCCCTGTTTTAGACTGTTTTAAGTCCAATCTTAAGTTTGAGACAAAGGAGGCACATTTTGTTGTCAAACTCCCCTGAAAGCCCACTTTGTTTTCCTCATTACCAGACCATAGGGACTTACTGTACATCATGTAAGGTTAAGACCAAAATGAAAGGGTTTTTTTACTTGGGAATCGTTTCTTTATGAATTATTCTTTAGTTTCTTACCGTCTGTAATAAATAAGTCGTGGGTTCACAAGGAGTATCAAGGTTAAAGATTGTTTTATCAAACATATCTATATTGTAGAACTTATTTTAATTGTGTAAATATTTTATACAATTCTTTGTCCTTGTAATATTTTGGAATTTGTTATATACTACATAACGCCCTTTCCTAGCTTTTTTAGAGGCTTTCCTTTATCAAAATTTCGCTAATAATTTATTTTTCTTTATTATTTAAGATAAGCTGATGATCTGTAAATATTTTTTAGTAATTTTAATGTTAAAAAATTTTTTTTCATCAGTAATATAATTTTGACGATGTAAAGCAAAGTAGCCAAAACTAGGTCTTCTTGCTTTTTAGCTATCGAACGTAGCCATTGACTTAAAAATAAAATACCCCTTGTATAAATAGACAAAATGATGGAGATATTGCTCACAATTTGCTTCCTTCGTATGTTATTTTCCATTTCGTCCTTTACCAAGAATTTACGTTGGTTTAATCTGGATTCAAAACCAGAGTATATGACTTTTAAAGTTGTCGTCCTAAGCTTCTATTTGAGACTGAGGCCTTAGATTATATTTGTAACTTAGCTGTTTACTCGCTTGCGAAATATATTTTTTCCAGTTTGATATAATGTTCTTAGATTGGAAAGGGGAGGAGCCATGGCTTAATGGTTAGTGCAAATGCACCATGAAAAAAGAATTCCGGGTTCGATTCCCCTAGTGACCGACTTTGGAAATTCACAAAAGAATATGCTGTTGGTTGGCGTCAGGAAGGGCATCCGGCCAAGATATTCCTCACTGCCAAATCCAAGCCCCTGTGGAGGGCACTGTCTGAGTCCCAATTGCTGAGCAAAAATGACGTTAAAACCAAAAAAAGATTGGAAGGGGATTCCTTGTTCTTTGAAAATTCATCCAGTTTGTGTTTATTTCAATGACACTGAATAAAGTCTTAAAGAATTTGATGAAAAATTAACTGTCTGTTAACAGAAATAAATATTTATTGTTTTCTGTTGCTGAAAAACATAGTTAGTATCTAAGGGGAAAGTTAAAACTCCCTGCACTTAAATTGGCAGATTTTCCCTTTAAAATACAAGAGTACAAATCAACTATCTTTTTAACATTTTTTCCCCCTGTCTTTTGTCTTCTTTTCCTAAAAAAATTTCCAACACCAAAAATAGTTCTTTTTAGGCTAGCTACAAGGCCAACAAATCTCCATTCATTGTATTTTTTGATAGATGGGTTACCATCATTCAATAAGTTTTAATAAAATTTTTACCATCAACTGACCAAGAGCTCAAACATAGAGGTTCTATAAACCAAATAACCACCGCCGCAGCTTTGCAGACAAATATAATTTATATGTGATTTACAACTGTATTAATCAAATATTTAAACACAGTTATTTGGGGTTATCAAGCAGTATGGGTCTATTCTAATAAAAAAGAATACAGGGTAAAAATGTTGACTACTCTTTCTTTGCTTGATTTGTTTCAACAGCAGAAAACCACTACAAGGTGTCATGGTTCGTAAACTATTTAAAGTCAGCTGCGACTACAACAAAACCTATATTACTCCTTAAATCCTACAGCTACAATAAGGCAATTAAAATACTAAACAAGATCCAAAGGTGGATGTTTAAATTAAATGAGCAATAAATACTGTAACTTTACGGAGGTAAACAGGGTGCCCTAGAGAATATAAGGAAATAGTTTTTGTTCTTTTCTGTGAGAAAAAGAGATAAACTTTTTTTTTCTTCTTTTTTGAGTTTTAGTTTTAACGTCATTTTCCCCCAGCAATTGGGGCTCAGACGGTGTCCTTCAGAGGGACTTTGATTTGGCAGTGAGGAATTTATTGGATGCTTTTCCGGACGCCAACCAATGGCTTTTTTTTCTTTGTAAAGTTCCAAATTCTCCTCGACAGCTCGGGGAATCGAACTCGGAACTCCTGGTTATTATGCTGTTGCACTAAACATTAAGCCACGGCTCCTCATAAAAAAATTGTTTCTAACAAGACCATCATCAGAAGTGTTTACGTCATTAAGTAAATGGTTGGCACTCACAAGGATCTGACAAGGAAAGATTATTATATCTTACAGGCTAGCCTAATTCCACAGTATCAAATGGATCAACTGCATTATTGAAGACAAGGACAACAGATAGTTTCTAAATAAAACTAGATTTAAATAGGCAAAGATTAAAGAAGTTGGACACTGAAAACAATAGCTTAGAAGAAGAATCTTTCAAGACAACTACTGAAATCTAATCTTGATCAGGAGCTTGAATTTGGTAACCCCACAAACTACTTTTCCCACTTTTGATTTATTATCACAATGCTCAAAATTTGATCTGTTTGTGAAAGGAGATCCGGAGAATAAGCTCCGCATTGCTACATTGAAAAGAATTTAAGGAAATTAAGCTAGTAAAAATATCATTTTTTTTCCTGGACGATATAGGAGTCGAACTCTATGAAAAAGTGGAGGGAACACTGAGTCGCCGATTCCAAATAACATTGTAATTCTTTCAAATAAATTGACTTACAGGTCTAGGGAAAAAAAGGTTTACTATGTCTGCCAGCGTAAAAAGACTAAGCATCAACCATTACCCGTTTTAGAAGCATCACTAGTATGTCTAAAAAACCCAAAACTTATGAGTTCAATTACGTTGAGCGGGAATGTAGAAGTAAGTGTAGTGGGCAATGCCATATGAAAAATACGCATTGAATAATGGAGGAGAAAGAGGTTTGACGTTTTAACTGCTACTAGAATAAAATTTTTTAATACTATTCTGAGCCTATTCCGTAATTCAGTTGAGGCATCAGAAGTCGATTTACAAAAGATTCTTTTTCTTTTCCTTCGGTCTTCTTCCATCTTCACGTCGGACCGGCCACTCGGCCTTCCTTCTTCAACACGTTGCTATTGCTAGCATCCTCCTCCACAGCGCCAACTGTTTTGATAGCAATCTGCACTATGTCTCTCCATCTTAACGTCTGGCACCCTCTACTTCTTTTTCCAACTAACTGCTGATGGAACACTTACCTCACTAGACTTTCCCCCTCTTTCCTCATTATGTGTCCAAACCAGTCTAGCCTCTTTAGCCTTTCACCCCACTTCGACGTCTTTGGTATGCGTTCTCAAATCTGCACTTGTTCTGTGCTCTAACAGAGATACTCCAGTCATCTATCGCACCATCCTCATCTCTGTGGCTTCAATTTGCAAAAGAGTTAATCTCATTAAATGCCGCTTTGGAATTGACAAAATCCATTCCAGTCAGCCTCACCTATAAAATTCTTAGTTTGGTATAACTTGTCAACAAGATTTGAAAGAGTTGCATTAATATAAAAAATCAAATCTGCATAATTTGATAATTTGAATTTGAATTTCACCTTTGAATTGGTCAAGCGTTTTTATCATCATCATTCAACAAGCACAAAAATTACTTTGCGTTCTGTGGAAAGTGGAGTTTTTTCAACTTGTCTATGCCATCGGGGTGGAAAGTCGGTTGAATGATTCTCCGATTAAGATCTAATCACCGCAAAATAGAAAACTTTACACTCACCTGTTGAAAAAAAGGTCATTTTTAAAAGCACAACTTAGGTAAGCAAGCAACACCACTTTGTACTTTGAGCAAATGCATGAATCAATATCAACTATCCAAAAAATAATAAACAACAATAACAATAACAGCAACAGGCATTAAAATATGCTTTTATTAGCATTGTCTCTTTGTACCTACCACAAACTCGATTTGAAATTATATATAAATTTTTTTTTTACTATATTTTCTACATTTCTGTACACGTTAATTCCCTATTCCTTATCGCAATTTTTTATTATCATCGTTTTGTCCATGTCCTGTTTTTGTCAGTGCCTGCTTTTGTTTATTTTTTGCCGTTTAACATCTATGGCTATGATCTTAGCACCCATACTATATTGATACCTACACGGAAGGATGTTATTTCCTGTGTTCTTCTTCTTCTTCTTCTTTATTCGGTCTTTTCCAACGTTACGTCGGGTCGGCCGCTCGACATCTCCTTCTCCATTCGCTGCGCTCGTACCACATTCCGGATCTCACTCCAACGTCCATCATATCCCTTTCCATTGAATCTTTCCAGCGTAACCCCTGCCTGCCTCTACTTCTCCTTCCTTCCACCTTCGCCAGATATACTTTCTTCACAGCATGATCATCTCCTCTACGCATTATGTGGCCCAACCACCTTAGCCTTGCTTCATGTGCTTTGTTCTTGATGTTTACTACATTTGCAAATTTCCTGATGTCCTCATTTGTCCTATGCTCCAGTAATGATACTCCACATATCCAGCGTAACATTCTCATTCCAGTTGACTCCAAAAGCCTCTCCTCTGCCTTTTTAAGTGCTAGTGCCTCCATTCCATACAGCATCACTGGTCTTATCACACTTTCATAGATTTTCACTTTCAGCTTAATTTCCATCTTCTCGTCATTTTATTTCCTGTGTTGCATAGTAATAAATGTGATTAAGTAGTAACAATGTAAGTAGAAAATAACAACTCAAGCAAAGAGAGTTGGCAATTTCTACGCTAATGAAATGTAAAAGAAAAACAGAGAAATTCCTAGGAACAAATGTGGCTTTAATTACCTGCTAACTGCCATTTATTGTCATTTTTTGCCCATCAGAAAGTAAAGTCTGTTAATCACACATGAGCCCTGGTAATAATCCAATAAAAAGTATATGAATCGACATACAAACCTCATACTCCAAGCCCTTAGAGCAGTTACGTGTCACCCATGTTCCATACAGACTGCATTACTCAGAAGGAATAAATCTGAAAACAAAATACCAGTCTTACGACCCAACCCTGAAATGACCAAAGGTTTTAAAAGATAATATTAACACTGCGGAAGAACGATTTTTTAAATGTAACAAATACAAGAGTTATCATCAGAGTCTCTTTTTTTTGAAAAAATTTACATAATTTATCTAAACTTTTTAAAAAAGAGATGAAAAGGATGTATTACCACTGACAAATCGAGACAGTTTTATTTTGTTTACTTATTCTAATTAATGTTGCCTATAAGTATTGCTTTACATATTACACAGTTAACTTGCTTTATTTAAATACTGATTAACAGGTAGGATGAGGAGTAGAGATAAACAAATTTTTCGACATTGAGACATTACTGCTGCTTCATATCTCACACAGCATACTGTGAATTGCAATTGAATAGCAATGGAAATAAAAGAAACTATCCATAGAAATTATTAAGAAAAGTGTCCATCTGGTTATCAACATTCGTTAGATACTTTCTCAAGTTCATGTATTTCTGTCGACACAGCTGTCAGTAGCTTTTTCAGGTTTTCATTTAATGATCTAAGTTTTTTTTTTATTATGTTTACTAGTAGAGTACTCGGCTTCGCCCGGGTATTCCCTTGTGTTTGTTTTTCTACAGACTTTTGGATAACTATTTTTTCGGTTCTTTTTAAGTCCTCTCATTGTGTTTATTAGGCATCCCTATAGCCTCTTATCAAGTTTTGTCGGAATCGGAGCTTTGTAATATTGAAACAGCCCACCTTCCAGCTTTATAAGGTCACTTCCTTTTAGCTGAGCTATAGCAAAGTTTCGCTGCAATCGGAGCCCTCTTGGGCTGGAAACAGCTCTACTTCTTGTCCAGAATGGCCACTTCCTGTTTCACGACGTCACTTGCTGTGCCCCTATTTTCTCCCCTGCATTCCTATGGAGGTTTCGTCCAAGTTTGGTGTGGATCGGACAAATACTGTGCCTCTTATAGTCAGCTAAGTGTCTTAAAAATGCATATTTGACTCTATTACGTCGCTTCCGATTTAGTGACGTCACTTTCGGTTGGCCAAAGTCACTTCCCGGTTGTTCCTCTATGTTCATGTCAAGTTTGGCTACGATCGGTCTATCCGTTAGGACGCCAACCCTGAACACACAGGCAGACAGACAGACAGACAGACAAATATTAGTGCTTTATATATAACATTTATTATCATTATTTTTATTTCT
Organism: Morbakka virulenta; assembly: GCA_003991215.1. NCBI lineage: Eukaryota > Metazoa > Cnidaria > Cubozoa > Carybdeida > Carukiidae > Morbakka > Morbakka virulenta. The sequence continues at coordinate 669,217 of RDPX01000227.1, forward strand.
ATTATTAAATTGTGATGATTTTTATTGTTGTTGTTGCAGTTATTACGTAAATAGGGTAGCCTTCGCTTACAATTTTCAGTTTTTTGAAATGCCCTCAGATGAAAACAAATAATTACCTAAATTATTTAAAAGAAAGATAAAGAAAAAAAATACAGCGTAAAAACGTATAGATTTTCAGGTATAAAAGATAAAGAAAGTAATGTATTTTAAATGTTTTGCTACCAAAATACAACTGGCGTTAAAGCTGGAAATGAAGATTTATGAGTTGTGCCATGCTTCTGTCTAATACAGAGGTAAAAACAGTGAGAAGAACCAGGGGAAACTATAAATACCAAAAATGAAGCTTCTCCATTATTTGAAAAGAGTTACACTGTTCAATAGAATAAAAAGCAAAGTTTCGGATTGAAGCGGAGAGCTGAAAGTCTTCTGTGCAACGTGAAACAAGCAAGGCTCTGGTGATTCTTGTATTTCATAAAATTGCCGGATAATAGCAAAACAGAAGATAGCCGACGAAGGTAAAAGCCTGGTAAACATTAATTGGATAACTGTAGAGTTAACATGGAGGGAAGACGGCCGAGGAGAGATAATCCTTGAGTTAAACAATATGGAGAAGGAAAACATAGTAACCCAAGCCCAGGAGTAATGCTGAACAAAGAGGAGGAAGAAGGACTTTATTTTAGTATTGAAATATTCATCTGTACAAATTTTATCTTTAATCAGATTGAAATAATTGTTTCAGGAAAGTAAGCTTTCGTAACATCTTTGACACTACAGTGTTTCCTTGCTCATCAAGTGTTCCTTTTTTGCCTCCTAATGGAGGGTCTGTAATTCTTTTGCACTTGTACACCGTTGGCTGAGTTGGCAACATAGCTATTTAAAGATTCCACTATGTGAGGCAACCTTAAAGCTAGAATAAGATTGAATTGTGTCTCAATCTAAAAAGTGCACATAAGTTACACTTCGGCAGAGCCGGCTTACGATGTCCATTACTCTTGAGTAAGGAAGCTCACAAACAAATGTCTGTCAATTGTTCAACTTCCAATCAGGAAACATCACTGGTTCAATAATTATATCTGCCTGTATGAAACTAACTTTATTTTGTCTTCATTATTAAAAGTTGTGATTTTGGAGTATTTTATTTTAGTGTCTACTTTAACATAAGACTTGCGACATTTAAAGGACGTTAAGGAGACCATTTGCGATATGCTTGTAAACACAGTATATTGTTAGAGTGCTATGGATGAAAGAGCTGGCTGATATATTTATCAATAGGTATTTCTTTTGTTTCTCCACTATGAATAAACTTTCAGTTTATAGTTTAATCCTCCTAAACATTTCACTTGAATATTTGTCAGCAAGTCGTTTTATTTGTCAAAACATAGTGAAATTCCTTGCTGTTAACCATTGATTAAGAGGTTTTGTTTCAATGATATGAATGATTTGAGCAAAATTTAGATCTTTCTTGACCAATATAAAATTTTGAACTGTCAACAGAAATATTATTCAATGTATTTTTAATTCAAATACTTTAAATCGACTTTAAAGTGATATGAACGGCCTTTCTTAATGACGGAAAACAAAAAATTAATAGAAAACAAAGGGAGGAAAATGAGAAATTTTCATATCCTTCTATCAACAACAAGTCAAGTACTTCGAACACTATTTTATGGTATTAACATATGACTTTCCCCCTTTCAAATAAAATGATCGGCTTGAACACACCCAAGTCGAGCAGTAATGAAAATATTCATACAATAACTTGCAAGGGAAGCGAAAAGAAAACAACTCCCTTTTTGATAACGAAATTCAAAATCTCTGAAGCCACGGTAATATGTCAAAATAAAGATAAGTTTTTTTGCAGACCATTAAGAATTTTAATGACAAATCAGAAGAAAATCACCGCTTTGACTCTTTTCCGAAATAAGGGAGCTTCGTTCAAAAGTAATATCAGTAGTCATCAAGCTAAAGATAAAGAAAGCCGACACTGGCAGTCAGAGCTTACTTTAATATAATGAAGTAATAAAGATTGCTGTTAGTTTATTAAAACAGTAAAAAATGAATTACTCATTTGGATGTTTTCATGCACTACATTGGAACAGTATTGATCTTTTTGTTTAGAAGAAGCTAATAAGTTCGCTAAGTAGATTTTAGATATACCATGACAAAGAAAAGATGCGTAATAATGTGACATAAGTACTTCAACAGGAAAAATACACACATTTAGAGAAGATCAGGGGGGGATGAATACTATTTGTGAAGATATCAAATGTTAGATGAGAGGTGGCAGTTACACATGCCTTCATAAAACGAGTTCAATAACAGAGAGCATTAGTGACCGGCGAACCTTAAAAGAGAGAGTATGAAAAATCAAGGAAAAAAATATTTAAAATCTTGAAAGGACTGGCATATTAGAGTTGAACTTTCCAATTCCTGTACACAGAAAAAATTAGAGGTGCTGTAAGAGCATAGCTTACTGGATTTTTCAAGTGGGTAAAGCTATTAATGGGTTTCCCTTCATGACAATACCTTGTTACAATACATACATACACGAACATACACACACATGAAAAAAACTCGCAAAAAATGACAAGAGAGATGAAGACTGACTGTTATGGAAAGCTATATATATGGCAACAAAAAGGCCAAAAAAAGAAATAAAATTGTGATAGATTAAAATAAAAGAATGAATAATGGCCTGGTGATAATTATAGAAATCATTAATCAAATGAAATCCAACCTGTGACGTCCTTGCCGTAGGGACTGGGCAACAGCTATGCTGGCTAACAACAGGCTCTGGTAGCGCTAGGATAGGCCCAGCAAGCCAATGGTTGCTTGCAACAAACCGCTAGAAATACTCAAAGGAAGAAAAGCGGATGGACCAAACGGACTAAGACCCTTGAACGTCAAAACGGATTACGATTCGGCATTCTAAACATTGGTACTATAAAAGACAAAACCAAAGAAGTTGTGGAGATGATGCAAGACAGAAAAATACATCTAGTGGGACTTTCAGAAAAAGGGATAAGATCTCCGCANGACAGAAAAATACATCTAATGGGACTTTCAGAAACAAGGGATAAGATCTCCGCAGGGACAGTGTTACATAACAACTACATCTGCTTCAGCAGCAGCGAGGCCAGCGGACAACATGGTGTGGCAGTGATAGTGAGTGACAAAGTTGGACCTTTTGTGAGTTCCTATGAAAGCGTAAGCAACAGGATTGTTAAAGTTAGTATGAAGATGAAGCCACAGAAACTATGCATAATACACGTCTATGCACCGCAGCAAGGGAGACCAAAGCCAGAAAGGGATGAATTTTTTGAGACACTGCAATCTGTGATCGATTGAAGCGGGAGCAAGGAGGAAGTGACTTCAATGGCCACATTGGCCGCGACAGGGAGGGATATGAGCAGACCATCGGCCACTTTAGTATTGGTGATCGAAATGAACATGGAGACAGTATTTTGGATCTCTGTTACCGGAACAACATGAAAGTGCTCAAAACCTTCTTTAAACACCAGGAAAGCCATAAGTACACGTGGTATGGATGGAATAATGAACTAGAGGATTACAACCGAAAAGCAATGATTGATCTTTTTCTTGGCTCGAGTCTCCGAATTGTTAAGGATGTCAAGGCAATTCCCTCTGTAGCGTTAGACTCCGACCACCGGTTAGTTATGATGCTAACTTTATTTACTCGTGCAGAAAACAAGGCCAAGTAAAAAGGTTAAGAAGATCAACATTGAAAATGCAAATGATGAGACTTTGTTGAAGTTTTGTGGATCTCTAAACAGAGTGGAAGAAGAGAGATCTGAACAGGAAGAAGATCTGAATGAAATGTGGAAAGCTTTGAGGAATGACATACATGATGCTGTAAAGGATTCCTTTGGCTGCAAACATTGTAGCACAAGCAAAAAGAAGAAAAACCATGGTGGGATGAAAATGTGAAGAAGGCTGTGCGAGACAAGACCACGGCTTTTAGAGTATGGATGAAGAAGAGAACACCAGAGACCAGAAGGGAGTATAAAGTGAAAAGAAGTCGGGCGAAAGCAGCCAAGAAGGAGGCAAAAGAAAGGAAATGGGCGCAGCTTTCCATTGATTTGGAAGAAGACCTTCTCAAGAACAAAAAGTTAATCTTCCATATGGCTAAAAACTACAGGAAAGGAACATCTGAAAAGGCCTACAACATCAAGGACTTAAGCAATGGCGAGATCCTCACGAACCCAGAAGAGATAATTGAGACACGGAAGGAATATTTCTCAGGTCTGCTCAACAGCCCTGATGAAGCGGGGGAGTGCCACCTACCAGAGCCAGACGAAAGAGAGTTGGTCGACATTTCTCAAGCGAGCATCACCATTGAACAAGTGCAATATGCAATCAAAAACTCAAAGCCTGGCAAAGCACCTGGAACTGACATGATACCAAATGAGATATACAAGCTGTCAGAGCCTATCTTAGCTACTAGGGTAACAGAGCTGTTTGACAAGGCCTACAAGGAGGGAAGGACACCAGCGGAGTGGGGTAAAGCAATTATTTGCCCAATCTATAAGAACAAGGGCGATCGCCAAGCGTGTCAAAACTACCGAGTTATTTCCTTACTAAACCACATTGCAAAGTTATATGAAACCATTCTAGAAAAGCGGCTACGAGCGATTGCTGAGGATAAACTGGGGCCATAGCAGCATGGATTCGTCCTGGAAGAAGTACAACGGACATGATCTTCACACTGAAAAGGATAATGGATAAGCACTGGGAATATGACCAACCCCTCTTCATGGCCTTCCTAGACCTGGAGAAAGCGTTTGACCGTGTACCTAGAGCGAGTCTGTGGAAAATGTTGGAAGATTACCACATCCCCTACCACCTGAGGAGAGCAATCATCAGCACTTACAGCACCAGTATCAGCTCAGTGTCAACAGGAGTAGGAGACAACATCTGGTTTGAGACAAATTCTGGAGTCCGCCAAGGAAGCATCTTATCACCTTTGCTTTTCATAATGTACCTAGACCTAGTTGTTAAAGAGGTCGCTGACGGCCAATCGACGACTAGTGTCCTGGCATATGCGGATGATATTGCGCAACTGGACAGAAGTGAAAGGGATTTGAGAGAACACCTGGAAC
>RDPX01000227.1:675034-706176 GCA_003991215.1 Morbakka virulenta
TTAAAACTCAATTTGTCAAAGACAGAGATTGTGGTTCTCAGCAAGCGGAAGATAACAACAAACATTTCATTGAACGATGTCACCATCAAGCAATCATCTACCTTCAAGTACCTAGGCAGCACAATTTCAGAGACGGGACTTATAGATGTGGAGATCAACGAAAGGATAAAGAAGTTTTCGCAGAATGTTGGTCTGCTGTACCGCCTCCTCAAAGACAAAGAAGTTCCTACAAAAGCAAAACAGATCATTCACTCAGGAATCCTCAGGCCTATCCTGCTATATGGTTGTGAAACATGGACAATCAACAAGAACAACATGAGAAGAATTGTAGCAGCGGATATGAAGGTTGTCAGGATGATCAGCGGAGTGACCAAATGGGACAGAAAAAGAAATGTCGATCTATGCAAGAACATCAGCATATTACCTATTGACGTGAAAATCAAGAACACTTAAGTACAATGGTACGGACATATCAAGAAGAGACCCTTAGACCACCACTTGTCTCTAGCCTTCAATTACGCAGTTGAAGGCACTAGACCAAGTGGCCGGCCACGAAAACGCTGGCACCAGTACCTGTCTGAATACCTTCCAGAGAAGGGCACCACCTGGCAAGAGGTCAACGCGACTGAGCTCTACCTCGACCGTGGCAGATGGTCATCCCTGACGCTTCCTCGCTGATAGGCAACCGCCTACTCTGGAGTCCGGTGAGAAAAAGAAGATTAATCATCAGTTGATAACCATGTCAACCATGTCAACCATTTCGGGCATTTAAAATTGAAATGCTTTCCGCGACATGGCTGCCTAGCAGCACTGATCAGATGCTACCTTCATGATGACTGCGGGGAACAAGAAATGAAGAATGATAGGGTATGAGCGAAGATAACAGCAATAGCGTGAAAAGAGAGAAAGACAGAGATGAGAGTGGGGAATATAAAGATATAAAAAAGAGAAGACATTTAGAGCATAAAGAGTGTATATATATATATATATATATATATATATATATATACATATGTATAATTTTACAGAGAGCCGATATAGCCTTTTATGAAAAACGCAGTGATGTTTTCCAGAGTAAATTTTTGATGCATGTCATCTTTTTTTCTAAGAAAAGAGGCAGGTTTTACTTAAGGGCATACAAGTGAAGGTCATCAATCGAAGAGTGAACAAATGTACTAATAATTTTATCTAGCGAATTTAACATCTTATCCTCTTCAGGGAGCGGATATAATTGACTTCTTACTTACCGAGTTTCTGCATAGACAAGAACTCCCCATCAGAGGACAGGGCGACCTGAAGTCAAACATTTTCGAGATAAATTTGGACAAATCAAGAGCAGATAAAAGCCTTTGATATTTTTTCAGGAAGGAATACTGATATGTGAAAGCTTCTATAACCTTGCTGGTACCTCTCTTTGAAAAACACTATTTTTCTAGAGTGGAAATCTAACCAAGACGATGAAAAACAACACAAAAAACAGTTACAAAGTTTATCAGTGACCAGGTGGGCAACAATGGATAGACAAGCAGCAAGGATGATAAAAGATAAAAATCTGGCCTTTTTAGAAATGTTCCAGAGCTAAAGGAGAACAGGTCAGTTTATGAAGTTGTAAAAGTAAAGTTTACAAAAAGACTTGTCAAAGTTCAAGGAAGTATTTTCCACTGCCACCAAGTAGTGAAAGCATGCCAGAACTGACTTGCTTTTAAATGATGATTCTACTCCTATTATCTCCCGCAGAGAAAACATTTAGTGTAGTGAGAGGTCTGGAATCTTGGATTTGATCAATCAGTAGTGCAAACCATATGATGCTTGCAACTATACTTCTTCTTCTTCTTCTTCTAGCTGGTCCCGTTAGGGGTCGCTGTGGCTGACAGCTTCCTCCATCTCAGTCTGTCTTGGGCGTCAGTTGCTGAGGCGCCTACTCAGTTCATATCCTCCCCGACACTGTCGCTCCTCCTCCTCTTCGGGCGTCCTCGTCTTCTTTTCCCTGGTATAATCATCTCGCTGACTCTTCTGCCGACATAATCCTCGTCCCTTCTTTGTACATGTCCAAATTATCTCAGCCTCCTTTGCTGGGACTTAGCAATTACGCTTTCTACTCCTAACTCTGCTCTCACTCTCTCAGTCCTATTGCAACTACACACTAGGAGAAAATGATACAAAAGGAATCGCAGGAAAGTTTGCTGAAAATAAAGAAAGCCAGTGATCTTTTGGAAGACGATAAAACTTAGGAAACTTTAAAATCTCAATGTGGATTAATTCGTTGTTTACAATAAACCTATGTTGTTTTTTGAAATAATAATTAAGACGCCAAATTTTTGTTCCTGCTTTATATATGACATTTACTGCCAGCAAATATTTCTAATTCTATGTTGTTCTAATAACTTTTTATTGGCTGCTTTTCTCTTAATTATTTGGTAACCACACAGGATTAAGACGTCTTTTTACTAGTGAAAAGTTGTCTTCAGGCCTTTCTTTTTTTAAACATTTGTAATCATTTTTCATTTTATGTTTGTGGCAAATATATATATATATATATATATATATATATATGCGTATGATCAACNAACCTATTGTTTGTAAGTGGATATTCAACCAATTTTTCAAGAATGTGCCTTTCCTCTGATAGCACACGATTATATAAATTCAATATATTTTTATCTCTTCTTAAGTCGGCAGGCTCAATACCACAAAGAATAGGAAGAACATCAGTTGAAGTCGATTTTATACAACCACTCACTAGTCTCAAGCATTCATTAAGTGCAACATCAACTTTATTGCAGTGATGGCTTTGGCTCCAAACAGGAGAACAATATTCCGCAGCAGAGTAACAAAAACAAAAAATAAAAACTTACTTACCTTTTCAGTAACAGCCCTGACCCTCCTTCACTGCCTTAGTACATGCTGGAGTCCCTGGTCATACAAATCGATTCAGAAATCTTTTGTGATTTATATGAACTCTCCAATTAAAATTAACTTCTTTGATCATAGCATTGGCTTTTGAAACACCGAAACTCTACGTTAGGCACTATACCACAGCTCTTAAATCGAAAAATATTTCCATTTACTGCAACATCTTTAATAGGGACTGGTTCGCAAAAGACATTTGCAACATAAAGCCAACAGTAAACAGCATATCATTTGTTATTAAGAATGGCCTTAATCTTTATCTGACGCAAATTTTAAGCTATTTATTGCTGTTGTTGGTACTTGTTATAAAATGTCAAATACTGTAGTGATGGTAAGTGGGAAAATGTACAGTTACAGAATGCAGCATGTATTTAAGTTAACCAAAATAAGTGTTTAATACTACAGAAGGGTAGAAATATCATTAAAATTTTCATTAAGCTCCAAAAATCTGTATTGAAACCACAAATATATTGGCATATCTACAGTCCAGTACTGTTTCAATGTATATAGCTGAAATATCAATGAAGAATTACTAATAGAAACGTTTGGTCATTTTTTAACTCTTTAATATTTTTACAAAAAACAGAGCAGGTTGCAAATATTGACAATAATGAAGAGATTAATACTAAAACTAATGGCATTCCCATCTATATATTCTCTTTCTATGTTTGTCAAAAAATAGAACGCATAAATGCTGACAATAATAGTTGAAATGGAAACCGAGAGAAACTACTAACTGAATGTAAAACAGAATGTAATCAAGGTAGTTTTTTTTTCTAGAAAGCGTCTTAATTAAAATCACTTCATGATCTACTACTAGAAGTTAAACCAAATTAAAATATAATCTTTGATGTTGAAAGAGCTGATCTATTTTTTATGAGTTAAAGGTATTTTGACCATGTTTAGTCAGAAAATTCTTCATGGATTCATGAATCAGGTTGCTTGCAACTTTTTCAATTTTGAAGCCTTTTCAAAAATTGTTAATTCCTTAAATTAATTATGAATTACGTAATCTTACCACTCTAGAAAATTAAAATTATTTTGACACTAATCCGAATTGGCAGAGTCATATAGCTTTCCTTCAATTTGGGGGAATAGAACAAAATTATGATTATTAAATCTCAATTCTCTCGTTACGAATCAATTTTAAAAAATAAAACACATTTTCCGCTTTGCCGTGTACTTTAGCTTGGGAAGAAAAATTCCATATATAATATAGAGAAAATATAGTTTAGGAATTACAAGGTCATTGCACGAAAGGAATGGGAAACGTCGACAGACAAAAATACGTAGTACCACACTATGGGACTTATAGCATTCAAACTAATAGTATTACATAAAGCAGCCATCCAGAAGTAAACATCACAGGTAAGACAGAGAACGGATTTTCAAAACTGATCTCACTGTTGCATACCATGGTTGCTTCAAAGAAAAATAACTTGGGGATTTGAAATAAAGTACCAAGATTAAGGCAAATAAGTCCAAAAGATGTAGAACAAGCTGTATTTGTACCATTTGTATCCATAATTATTAATGGCCTGGATACATCACTAAAAGACTTTTATAAGTCAATTTAACTAAAGAAAAAAGATAAAATAAAAAGGATCCTGTAAAACAGAGCCCCAAAATGTGCCCTTTATACCTTAATGTACATTGAATAGACCTGGGTTCTTACTTTATTTAAAAGTCAAGTTACCAAGTTAATTTCAATCTTAATAGAGTTTAGCCCAAAAGAGATTCGATTATAGCACACATTTGCAGCAAAGTAGCGAGAGCAGAAAATTTTAACCTAAAACAGTTTAAAGTAACTGGCGGAACCAGGTGTGCCTCCAATTGAAGAAGAATAATGGAATTAATATTCAACTTCAATCACCTCGTCCTTGTAGACAAAAACCATTGTGTGTGGTCTTCAATTATTTCTTAACCCAATTGCAAGCGTGTAAGGGCTTTCATTGATCCTTTTTCTTTTCTTTAGTGAATCACAACAAGTGAAGGCTTTCTGGATTCTTTCTTTGTTTTCCGTGTAGACAGTATTGACAAAATCTCACCTGCACTGTGCTTTGTTATTCTAGCATCTTGGTCTAGTGTTGTGCCCGCGAAAAACCTTTTGTCCAAAGACGACTTTACTCGTGATATTAAAGTTCTGTACCATGAATCGTTTATTGAAAATACTTGTAAAGAAGAGTGAAAGAAATTTGAACCAATACTTTTGTCGCCGAGTTTACAAAGTCTGTTATATCACAAGTTGCCATGATCCATAGGAAAGCGTTCCCATTGGCAGGAGAAGTGGTATCACTAACCTTCGTGGAAAAAATTTTAACCATTTCCAAAATAATACTTTTGGCAGACACATACTAAGAATATTAAATAATCATAGAGGTAAATTTATTTACCATCAAAGAATTTTTTGCATGAATTAATAACTTCCAACATTCTGGCTTTCAGTGTTAATTAGTGCTATAAACTATTTAACATTGAAAAAAATGCTTATAGTTTTTAAGACAACACTTTGTCTAAATATTCTTTCGGGTTAAACTCGTACTAGGGAGAAGGGTATAGTTGTGTCAATCTTCATATTAATATAAATTATTAATATGGATATTAGATTTTTCTTATTAAGTCCCTTAAAAGAATGCCTTTAAAGACTAGAAATTGAAAAAAAGACATTAAGACTGTAACCTAGGATCATGTAGAACTTTGATGCTATGACCAGTATTAACTTACAGTTAGTTGTAGCGACTTATTTATCGAGCGGAATCCTGGATAATACTTAGATAATCGTAGCTTTATTGTTTTGAACCCCTTGTAGAGAATATCTTTGTTTCACTGCGCCTAATATGTTACTCACAACATCCGGAGCTAACTATTTTGTAGTTCTAGGTATAAGAAAATATTTGTAAGATTACATATTCTTTTTCTTAAATATTCCGACTTTGGTAGCTTTTTGCATCCCGTTGTTTTGCTTTTAATTAATGGGCTTGTTTTTTTAATGTATGAAAAACTCTTAATTTTTTATCAAATATTTTTGCTTTAATGTTATTTGTGGGTTGCAATCTGACCCTTAAAAGTGCATTTTATTGCAACTTCATTTTGATAGTAGAAAATCTTGGTTGCATAATCAATACAATTAATGCATTCTTAGACAGTCAGAGCAGGAATTTCATCAGTACTAATGCAACTGCATTCCACATTAAGCCACAGAATTACTCAAACAACAAAACAGATCCTGAAATAAAACAGTGCTAGACTGCTAGTAATCATTTACAAGGAAGAGTTAACGCTAGAAGGCTATTAAATATAACTTTTATTTCAATTTAAAGTTTGCAACATATAGGAATCTGAATTAAAGGTGTTAATGAAGACGAGGAAATTGTTCCGTTGAGATGGTTTTGAATTTAACAAGTTTGCCTTGTGAATGTCAACGTCCATACAAAACATGGACAAACAAAAATTAGTAGCATGAAACTCTGGGACTTATAACATTCAAACTAATAGTATTATATAAGGTAGCCATCCAGACGTGAACATTACAGGAAACTGAAGTCCAGATGTTAATGAAGACGAGGAAAGGATATTGTTTTGTTGAGATTGTTTTGATTTAAACAAGTTTGCCTTATGAATGTCTTCTTTTTTTGATGTTTCACTAGGTGCGTTTTCCTTTCTAAGAGGTAAGACTTTTAAACTCTTAATTGTAGACATCAATGAATTTGAAATTTGCGCAATCAAAAAGCAAAACTAGAATGCAAACGAATCGTTCAATCAGTTAAAACTCTGAGGACAGTAGCCAGACATTAAGACAATAAAAAAATCTCCATTTCAACTTCAGAATATTTCAACCGCAGTATGAATCCTGAAACATAGAGAATACTTATTTAATCAAATAAAAAATATTTTCTAATCATTTTAATTAATCATTGACTTAAATTGGGGCTTCTTAAGTAGCACACAATCATGTATACTATTTTGAATTATGATCGGGTCTGGTTTAACATTAACTTTTTAATCACTTTGACATAGGTTTCGTACATAACATTGGTGATTTGGGCGGAGAAAAATCCATCAGATTATAAAAAATACAAAAAAATCTTTACTTTAAACCAACAGATTAAAAAAGATCTAATTAAAGATAGAGTGTTCAAAGAAGAGAGGAAATAACCAAGAGCATCGATACTTGTAGGACAAAAAGATGACAAAGTTATCACTACCTTCTGAAAACAAAGAAATCTTAGTGACATATTAATACAAAAATCCTTTTTGGGCGAATTAAAAAAATATATATAATAGCATATTCATTAAAAAGAAGGCAATTACATAGACAATATATATACCGAGTAGAAGAACGAAACAAAATACACTTTACTATAAAAGAGGATTCTTCTTTGCAAATTCTTCAGGGCTTATCTCCAATGCTAGGAATAAAAGTTATTAGTTAGTTTAACGTACATTTTGGTCTTGATTGTTTATTTCTAGGGATAAATTATCCTACGGGCCGCCTGCAGGGCAAAGAAATGAAAATGAAATGAAATGAGAAATAGAGTAAATTCTCTAATTACTCTAGCAATATTTTAATACTTAGTTATAATAATATGAGGAATATAATGTTATTCTTAAAAGTAATATTTCTACCAGATTAATATTTATTAATATTACTATTACTATTATTAATATTATGCTGTTACCGTAATGCCTCGGGCGCTTATTTAAATTTTGAGGCTCTGGGATGAGCGCTTATTCGAGGGGGATACTTATTTAATAAAAGAGGTTTGGAAGCAAGTCAAAAATTCGAAATAAAAGAAATGTGTCTTTATAATTGAAATGTTCACTACAACATTCAAATATCTATTTCCAAATATTCATCCCCCTCATTTTCTTCCTCGACAACCAACATTTCTGGATTACCGTCAGCGATATCATTATCATCATCATTAAAAGGATTTTCTTCCTCCGTATTTATCTATGCTAACTGCTCCTCCAATATTTTACAACCCTTGTGACAAGGCTTCCCGTCCTTGAAACAAGTAATGTCTTCATCTTGGCTTCCATCTGTAACACAAGTCACTGCACAAGGAACAAAGGAATCTCAAACCATTTCCTTCGTCAACTTTTTCCAGGATTTTAGAATCCATTGAACCACTTCTTTTCTCGGGGATGCTTTCAAATTGCCACAATCTGTCTCCTCATTTAATTCTTTGGTAGCGAGCTATTCCACCCTCCTTGCACCAAAATCGAGTCAATATTTTTGCGCTTTAACGAATCTGATACAGATTCTTCAATGTGACAGGAGTAGGTATCCTAAGTCAATAAATGTCTCCCGAAGGAGAAAGTTCCAAGAACAGTGTTTATCCACTCGCTTGCCAATTCGGTATTCATCCATTAGATGAAGACGGGACCACACATTTTCCACAAAATTCTTTGTTTAACTTTTCTACATCTTTCTTGGCTCATTTGAAAACGATAAACGGCTTCATTTTTTTGCCATTCTCTTTGGCTGTTAAGCATACTGAGACATGAATTTTTTCATGCCCCGTTGACTTCAAATGGATATCTTTGGATCCTTTTTGGTCGACTGTGAAAGTTGAAACTATGTCTCCTCAAACAGGAGTTTCGTCCATCGCATAAACTTTATTCATGGCATTATCGTGTTGCAGCCTTAACCTCCGAATTCGTAAAACGTACGCCACAAGCTTTTCTATGACCATGTCTGGGTCTTTTTCACAAACAGATGTTTTTCTTCTGAAGGACAACCCATTTCTTATCATGAACTTTTCGTACCATCCTCTGATTCAGATGTATCTCCCATCTCTCTAAACAAAAGCAGCGCCTAACTTCTGATAAGAGTTTGAAATACTCGCAGTCCTTTTTGTCGTCAATTTAAAATCCACTCCAAAACCAAGTTTTGGACTGGGTTTTAGATACGCATTTGAAAACTTATAGATGGTGAACATGTTTTAGTAAGACATGTTTCTATAGAGTAATCGCGACTCTTGTCGTTTGTTCTCACCAACGATAGCAAGAAAAGAACAGAAATAAAAGAAGTTGTGGTTGGCTAAAAAAAATAGAGAAATTGGTTTCGTGGTTCCAAGAAATTTGCCAAGGTTTTGTTTGATAAACTCAACGAAAAGAACAAAGGGATTGATATTACAATACATGAACCGATTTTTAAAAAGTTTGCATGGTATGGTGATAAATTGTAGAAAATAAAAATGATAATGAAACTGTCTTGCTTATTCAATCTAGTTTAAATTGCCTTCCGCTTATATTTTTTTCAAATTTCAAATTAGTGCCCGTTTTAGAATGTGGAGGGGTGGGCGCTTATTCGAAGGTGGGCGTTTATACGAGGGACACTTATCGAGGCATTACGGTATCTGTTTTTTCAACTATTATACTTATATTAAAGAAAAAAATCAAGAAATGAAGGAAATCTTGTAAAATGTAGTCCAGCGTGTTCAGTCAAGACGAAATACCTAAATTTTTATTGTATTGCTCTATTCTGTCCTGGGTATGACGTTAAACTGCACCCGGCAGCAGAACCCTAGTCCGGGAGTTCCTGGGTTTTAAGGAGAATGTCACTATCTCTTAACTGCTGTTGTACTGGGTCACCCTTGGACAAGGTCTAGCACATAAATATCTCCCTTACTGAATTACGTTGCTCCAAGAGCACTGGTCCTTGTGGCTGGTGACAATAAATACTGACTTTGCAATCAGAGAGAGAAAGCTTTTTGCCTCCACTGCCTTATGTGTGGTCTTGGCTGACCAAAGGCTGGTGGTAGCTAGAGAAAGTGGATGAACCCCGTATGAGTCAACGGCAGCTAGCCAAAGCTGGTGTTCTCAAGAAACACACCCGGCAGAAGGCAAGGGCAAACACTGCTGTATCATGCTTAGTAAAATCATGGTCAAATCTGTTTATAAAAGAAAATCTACCTCGTCCAGTAGGGATGGTCATGTGCAACAGGTGACCCCAGATCGTAATCAAACTACTGTTTGCAAAAAACATCATCTGAAAATAGGAACATGGAATGTGAGAACATTGTACGGAAAAGGAAAGCTACAAAATGTAAAGCAAGAAATGGATCGACTGAAAGTAAACATTTTGGGAAATAAGTGAAATGAGATTGACAGGAGCAGGAAAAAATGGTTAGTTATGAGACAACTGTAATCTAATCATGTGAAGAAAAATATCAGCATGGTGTTTGAATAGTGCTGGACAAAGATAGGGCAAAGAGTGTAATAGGATTCTGGGCTATGTCTGAAAGTGTATTGTTAGTCAAGCTGAAGGGGCAGCCTTTTAATTTATCTATCATTCAGGTATATGACTTTTTATGAGGAAATAGAAAAAGCAAAAATGGAGTGTAAATCACAGGAGATTGTGTTAATTGTGGATGACTTGAATGCAACAGTGGGAAAAGGAAGAGAAAGAAATACAGTTGGACAACATGAGCTTGGTGAAAGAAATGAAAGAGGTGAAAGATGGATCCAATGGTGTCAGGAAAATAGTCAGGTCATTATGAACACTTGGTTTCAACACCATCAAAGAAAACTATATACATGGATAAGTCAAAGAGACAGAGCACGAAATCAAATAGATTAAATAACAATCAACCAGTGGTTCAGAAATCCAGATTAGCAGTTGAAATGCTACCCAGGAGCAACGATCATGGTTGTTAGTGTGCCAACTGAAGGTTAAGTTAAGGAGTCGAAAAAGATTAAAATAATACCAAAGTTGGAGGTATCCCTTTTAAGCAGGAATGAGGTATTAAAATAGCAGTTTAAAGTGGAGGTTCAAAATCGTTACAGCGCTTTGGAAAATGAAGGTGAAACACCTGATAAATGGACTATTTTTCGGGATGCCATAGTACAAGGAGATAAAAGTGTTATTCCTAAAATCAAGAAAAGGGCAAAGTAAAAGAGGATGACTGATGAAATACTCGAATTGATGGATAAGAGAAGTGCTTCAAAGCAGAAAATTGATAAGTACAAAAAACTGAATAACAACATCAGAAAGAAATGTAATGAGAAAAAGGGAAACTGGCTCAATAGCAAGTGTAAGAAAATTGAAGAACTGTAAAATAAAGATTCAAGGAACATACATCAGTTAGTTAAGGAGATAACTGGAAAGAAAAACTGTACTTCCAGTGGATGCATTTAAGCCAAAGATGACAGGATTATTGTGGAAAAAGAGGAGATCCTTGGCAGGTGGACAAAATATATAGAAGAGTTGTTTGAAGATGAAAGAGGAGAGAAGCCAGTGATAAGAAAAGAAAAGGAAGGGCCAACTGTAATGAAGGCAGAAATTCAGTTTGCTTTTCAAAAAATGAGGAAAGGAAGAGCAGCAAGACCTGACGACATTGTTTTAGAATTGGTGAAAAAGTCACTGATATTTCAAGCAAAATATACAACACAGGGTACATTCCATCTGACCTCAGCAAATCAGTGTTTAGAGTTTTGTCTAAAAGATCTGGTGCAACTGAATGGAAACTATACAGGGCCATTAGCCTAACGAGCCACATGATGAAACTGATCCTGAAAATTCTGTTGAACAGAATGAAGATCAAAATAAGGCAAGAGATCTCACAAGAGCAAAATGTATGGAATATATGGAAGGAAAAGGTACCAGAAATACTAGTTTCATCGTAAGAATGATGGCTAAAAGAGCAGTGGAATTCCAGAAGGATTTGCATTTGTGCTTTATTGATTACAGCAAAGTATTTGATGAAGTGAGGAGCCATGAATTGTTCACAAAATTGAAGGACTTCGAAATTGATGGAAAAGATTTGGTACAACGCCAACTCTTTTCGGATTCCAAAGTCTTGAAATTTTCTTTTAATTTTATTAAAAATTGTCAATCTTTTCCTGTTCTTTGTCATTTATCTCGGTGTCTCGGGGGATGGCAATATCGATAACGATCGCAGTCTTGTCAACTTTATCAATATTTACGAGGTCTGGTCATCGTGGCTCAATGACATTGTCACACTGGATGTTCATGTCCCATAATAGTCTGTGATTTCCATTCTCCAATACTGTTTGGAGTTCATGCTCACACAGCTTCCTATGGACAATTTTTGCGACCTTATCATGTCGTCTTTTGTACTCTTTCTGAGCAAGCTTTTTAAATTCGCTCAGGATATGGATTACTGTTTCTCCCCTGTCTCCACACAATCTACAAGTATTTGAAATAATTTCTTTTTTCGATGTTATACTTAATATAATTTGTCCGTATTGCTTGCACCTGGACAGCAAATACTGAAACTTCAGTGGTCACTTTCAAATCTGATTGTGTTATCCAGATCCATGATTTCTCCTCGTCAGTATTTTCACTTTCATTCCTGATAAATTGCCCATACATCTGCTTTCCCGGTCATTTTTGTTTTCTTTTCTCCGTATTTGTCTTTTTAAGATTTCCTTTTTAAACCTTTGATTGGTATTCAGTTCTTCCAACCTGTTTCACTGCTTCCAGTAATGAATCATTGGAAATTTTGAGATAGCAACCAAAATTATTCTCTTCACTTCTAATTGTATCTTCGCAATTCATAAGTCATCTTCCATCCGCATTGCTGTCTAGGTATAATCTGTCCTATCACGTTTAGGGTGAAAAGATTTATGGATTGTTAGGAGCTTTCGAGTTTTCCTGTCCAGTTACGTCAGCTCATCACATGACCATTCTACTATTCCTCCCCCATACCTCAATACTGCCACTGTCCAACTATTTATGTCGTGTATTTTGTTATTTCCGTTCAGTTTGGATTTCAAAATTAGTCTGGTGCGTCTACGGTACTCTCTCACAAATTGATCCTTTATCTCTTTCTCTTTGATTTTATAATACTCAATTATCCCCAGGTATCGATACCCTTCCTTATCAATTGTTTTCAAAACCTTTCTATTTGGGATGATTAAACCTTTACTCTTACTTTTATCTACTTTCCTTAGAATTAAAGTCAAGGGGATTAGGGCAAGTAAAAACAAAAGTCATATTACCTTACAAAAACGTTTTGTTGTTCTCAGCCACTTCAAACAATTCTAAACATTCTCCAATCCAGTTTTGTGGAATCATGTCATATGTTTTGCAGTAGTCAATCCATGCCATAGCAAGATTCGTACTTCTTCGTTTGCAATCTCTAAATACTGCCTTGTTGATAAGCAATGTTTTCTACAATTTCTGTTCATTAGGTATTATCTCTTCTTAATCAAAATATTTGTAGAGACAGTAGCATTTTGCACATCAGTGGAAGACAAGAAATGGTGCGATAGTTATCCACTGCATTACCTTTAAAGGCATCGTTTTGGCACAACACTGTTCTACCAAAACTCAACCATTCCAGTAGTTCTTCATTCTCATTCAAAATATTGTTTAATTGTTCAGCTATTCTCTCGTGAAGGTTAGATAACCTTTTAATCCAAAAGCCTTGTACACCATCTCTCCCAGGTGCCTTCCAATTAGGAATGCTAAGCAGTTCAGTTTGTTTTGGGTAGTTACTCTCCTCCTTTAATCTTTGCAGCCATTCTGCATCCTTGTTATGATCTTTTTCTTTACTCCATATGTCACTCCAAAAGGCTTGACTTTCTGCTTCATCTGATATTTTGCTACTTCCAAAATTACTGCCATTACGTTCTGCAAATAATTTTTTCTGATCGGAATTAAACAGCCTATTTTGTCGAAACTGTTCTATTTTCTCATTATACCTTTTCAATTTGGCAATCTCTGTTAAAACTCGCTGTTGGAGTTCTCCAATTCATGTTCCACGTCCTTTGCCTTTAATCCTAAACCTAGTATAGATGTCTTTAATTTTCGTCAATGTTTTCACTTCGCCGTTCTTATACCTTGAAGGTAAATTAATGCATTTGTTAAGGTACTTAACACTGCTTTCGATTCTCTCTTTCCACCCCGGTTCTCGTTTGGAACTCCTATCTTTTTTATCTTTTTGAGAGCTAGCTGTTTTGATACCCATGCTGAACGTGCAATAATCAAATTATTGGTTTCAGTAATATTCTTGGTATTAAAGAATATCAAGACATTATTCACTCGACGAAACTCATTATATGTTCTTTTAAAACTTTTCTGAACACTATCCCACCAGCATTTTCTTCAAAATTATAAATTTCTATCATTTGATCAACAATCATCCTTTGTCCATCTGAGATTCCCTCAAACGAAACATTTAAACTCTCCCTATCTGACCTGTCATTCACAGTACCTGTATCAACTTCAAGTAATTCAGTATTACCCGCATCATTATCTGCATTACTTTCTTGACTCGGATAACCTTTAACTCTTTTCTTGACCATTTCCAATTCCAGCTCAGTGAAACAGCCGTTTTTCTAATTACTCTGGCTTGGTCACAAATCCTCTGCTCAGCAATGTCTTGAAACGGGTCACGCTCTAACCATTCACTGCATAACCTTTGCCGGTAACCTTTAATGGGTACACCGTTTTCATCAGCAGGATTGGATTCCATAACAACACTAATTACTTTCCTCGATCATCTTTTCCTTTTAGGCAACTTTGATACCCTAGTGGCAGAAATGTTGCCAATAACTGCTGTACCGGGGGGCTTGGGATTGTCACACTTCCTTTAGGCGTTTAACCGTGATCCGATGTATTATTTGTACTTTGATCCATCACTAAATTGGAGATAGTCAAATATACCACCTTGGGCACCAAGCCGGAATTTCAAAACTTGAGCATACAGTCACCGATGATTTTATTATGACACCATGGCTAGAAAGGTTGCCTCCCAAAGCTAAAGGGTCACCTCTACTTATGAGGCCGACTAGCGCCCGCCGGATGCCAACCCGGTATTTCATGATTTCAGGAAGAGCTAACAGGTACTATACCTTGCTCAAGCGTGATCTGGAGGTATTTGTGGCAAGGGAAAACCTCATTTATAGTACAACGAGATCAAAGCTGCTGTAAAAAATTGTGTTGCAAAATTTAATAAAATACTTTACAGGGTCTAGTTTGAGCTTCTTGTATTTATGTTAAAATGTATTTAAAATTTGGATTCTTTATGTATTTAATTGCTAATGGGGATATAATAGATTGAAATTAAACAATAATTGTCCATCGCAAAAACATTAATTTAGATGAACAGGCTTTGCTATAAAAGTGGCAAGAAATTGTTTCTTCTGAGCTAACATTTGTTGGTAATTTTGTAACTACGAACTGTGTTGATCCTGTTTATTGTTCGTCGCAATTAAAGATCAAACACTTGTAACATCTTGTAGAAAATATATTGATAGAAATGTTGACATGACAGCCAATGTTACTCAGCTATCGGGTTCAGACAGGTTCATATTTAGGCACATAAAAAACCTTTATGTTCAAGACTGGAGAAATATCAATTGCCAGAACTGGAGTAAAAACAACAACCAAGAATGCACGTCTTTTAAAAAGTATTACTTCAAAATATTACAACAGATTAATCTTCTTTATTTCACTATTAAAAGTATCAAGAGTGGCAATGTACGAGAAGCAGCAATATTCGTAACAAACGCAGAAAAGAAAAGAGACTCTACAGCTGGCTGCTACTGTTTTTCTAAGCCAAAGGAGGAGAAAAAAGTAGTGGAACCCAGTTTAGAATGACATTTTACAACATTTTCATTCTTTCTTCTAGTGATAAGATAAAAAACACGATATCCACCTGACCAATCAACTCCTTTAATCACAAAGTTAAAAATAAACTATTAAAAGTCTTCATTAAAATATCTGCAGGAAAAGTAAAAGTATACGACATTCCCTTTTCTTCCATAAAGAAAATACGTTTGGGTTTCATTTTCGAATCAGACCACAAGTAGTGCAACAATGCATCCATTAACAAGGTAGCAAGCTCTCCTCATTGGTGATTTGTTGATCTTGCCTTCGACTGTATGACTTCAGATGGCTTACTAGTCAATCTTTGGAGAAAACAATTCTACCACACACAATGAACTTCATTTTCTTTTAAAAATCATCAGACACTGTACTTTTATCCCCCTTTCTTATAAAACACTTTAATACAGCAGGAACCATACGTCTCTCTTCAAATTCATTACATCATTCCCTGACTTTCTTCTTCATTGGAGACGGTTATCACTTCTAGTTATTCTTATCGATCTACAATAGTTTAAAGTTGTTCTTCAGGACATCCTGAAATTGTTTTATCGGCTTATGTTGTGAGCTTTTTCCTTTGCATAACACCATAAAACAGCTGCTTACGGAGTTTTAAATCTTCCATCCTGACAAAGTGTCCAGTGCCTTTGCTTCTAGATGATACACATCTCAATGCTGGTGCTGTTGGATCGCTCAAGGACTGCAGTGTAAGGTGTGAAAGTATTTCAACTGAGGTTAAGGATTCTCTTGAGATAATGTTGATGAAACCTTTCAATAAGTTTGAGATTTCGCCTATATGTAGCCCACATTTCTGAACCATATAGCAAAGACATAAGCGCACAAGTTTTAAAAATACTAATCTTTGTCTTTAATGCGATTTCCTGATCTGAGCAAAAGCGTTTTTCAAACTTACCAAAAGCAGAACAGAGTTTGGGTATTCTATAGTTTATTTCAGCTGACCATTCTGTGATTTATTTCATACAGAGTGAAATCAATGCCCAGTGTACTACCAAGATATACAAAGCGTTTCTACCAGCTAGAATATGTGTTTTACCATATAGCACTCCAACTGGAAATGAAAACATAACGTAAGTCCTTTTAAGAGTACGAGTGAGGTCAAAAGCTTTGCAAGCACTTGAGAGTTTGTCCAGAATCGTCTACATTTCCTCTTCTGAATGTGCAACAAGATCAGCATCATCTGCATACAAAAGCTCACGAACAATATTCTGAAACGTTTTCAACTTCGAATTGAGATACCAAAGTTGAAAAAGCTTGCTTGGTGTCCGAAATCCTATGTCTACCCCTACATCACAAACCTTAAGAGCATGAAGAAGCATCACAGCAAAGTAGATTGAGAAAAGAGTAAAGCCAGTATACCACCCTGTTTTACACCATTATCTTGGTTCTGACAGAGATCTACTGAAGTTTAATCGGACTTTATTTTATGGTGTAACTGTTTAATCAGCTCTACAAGAATGGCAGCACATCCGACTTTCATATGAATCTTCCAGAGTCCACTACGGTTGATGGTATTGAAAGCTTTGGTCGGATCAATAAAAAATTTATATAATAGTACATGCTCTTCATTACACTTATCCATGCGTTGTCCAGAAGTGAATATACATTGTGCCACGCCCATCTCTGGAATGGTAGTAGGACAGTTCCAAATAGCCAGCCGATTCAACAGAAGTTTCGACCGAACTTTTCCCACCCCTTCAAGTAAGCTGATACGTATATAATCACCACACTCAGACTTCGATCCTTTCCCTTTTTATATACATATATATATATATATATATATAGTATTATTGCGTGTACCTAATTTCGAGGAGTAGTAAAGTCATGCCACACAGCAAGGATAAGCCTATGAATTACATTGGCAAGATTATCTCCTCCAATTAACAATAGTTCGATTGATATCCATTTGAAACCTAGTGATTTTCTAGTGTTAACTTCTTTCGTGGTGCCTGTCATCATCTCCTTAATGATAACCTTTTGAGTTAGAGCATTAATAACCAATTTATCTATTTTTGATGGATTATCAAATAGATCAGTAAAATGTTTTATCCAACGTGTCTAATGCTTGCAGCAACTTTGATACATACATACATACATATATACATATAAACAAATGTAGGCATACGAATAAATAATATATTACCAACCATAAGCCACTATAAATAGAGCTAGCCAGGCATATGTAGTTAATCTGATAATTGCATTGTATTGTGTATGTAACGTGTCATTTTAGTAGATTTCACCTATTTTTATATGTTTTATATGGATATTATATAATATATATGCATATACATAAATACATGAATATACACATATATGTACATATATTATATAAAGTACTTTGCTTTTTTACTTTGTGTTTTTGAACACTTTTGAGACATGTGACGTCCTATATGATGGGATTTTTTATTCGGTACAGAATAACTAGATTCCCTGAAAGACAAAATTACAAACATGGTGCGTTAGTAGCCAAGATCAATCCAGATGTCAAGGAAGTGTATGATGAGTAGGGATGCTTTATTTATATTTATTCTGCATCGAAAACTAAGGTAGTATTTAGTAATGCTGCATCCACGATGATTTTTAACAAACTTTGACCCCCAAACTCAAGAATGGTATTAGAATATCAAAGGTTTATTGCTGTGGAAAGAGGGCTTTTATTTCCTACTGTCAGATGACTTTCGAGAATTATAGCAGAAGCTCCAGTTGCTGTGACTCAGAATAAACTTCGAGGATATTTTTCCAAGAGATTGTTTCACTTAAGCTATCAAATTTTTGTAGACAAGCACATAGTTCATCCACCTTTCATCCTGAGTAAACAATCAGGTATGATTTTTTACTCAGTTTACTAAACAAAATACTTCAAAGTAAGCATTGCACTTTTATGCAGTTTACTGAGAAATTAAAATGACTGGACACGAAATACGATTTTATACGAACAAACCTAAATGATGAAACCTTTTATTTTGACTTATATTTTGAACATAGATTTTCAGCTATCCCAACAAAAAGAAAAATATTGCCTCAGACGTTATTTTCTATTCAGATTTATATTTTATTGTTGAGGATTAAGAAATTTGTTGAGGAATGTAAAAATCCTCCCTGTAATACTTAAATAGTTTTTGTCCTTTAATTCTTCTTCGTCCTCTTCTTCTTCTCTTTCTTTTCCATATTTTCTCTCTTTTACAGTTTTGGTGCCAGTTTAGGGCTCCACATCTTTCTTCTTAAGTATACATGTAAGACTAACAAAATATAACTAACATATACAGAAAAGAAATGAAGAGTACAAAATAATCAATAATAACTGATGCCCAATTTTGATCTTCCCTACCAATTCTTTCCCATTAAATCAGAATCTAACAAAATGTGTACATATACATTATCTTATATCGAAGTAAAATACAAAAAGTCTTGATGTTGTTAATGAGCTGAAAAATAACAAGGAATTATTTCTGACTATCTGCATTAAGCTATGGAATACAGTTGATACGAAAAATTACTCCTTTTTGTTACTGAATCAAAGATAAAGAAAGGGAGGGGTGGGGGAGAGAAATTATCCTTGTTTACCAAATATTTTTTTGTGTCCAGCCACATGCTAACTAATAAAATAAGACGTTCCACTTATGTTAAGAAAGATTTGGTTGTGGTCCATTATTTTTTTAGTTTTCATTTTAATGGTATTGCAAAGTGGATCAATAAATTCCAAGTTCAAATTTGTAGGTGATTCAGCTATGTACTTTTTGCAATTAAAGAGTAAGAAGAAAACAATTGAAATGTCCTATTTTACCATGCAGATTCTCGAGTTGTTAATAATAGGTAAGCCTTTTGTTTTCATTGTCATCAACAGTTAACAAAACTATATTTTTTGCATTATAATTACCTATAATCAGGTTAATGTAGATGAATTTAGATAGTTGGTTGGGTTCTGCTATTTTCTTTACAGAAATCATCCCATAAAAAATGAGCGCGGGGATATAGGTAGTTCCAGCTTTAAATTAAGAATTTAATCGATACTAAATTTTTTTTAGATTTACATCTAATTTGTTTCGTTTTTTCTTACCCTTCTTTTGTCTGGGCTATTTGTTACTCCTTTAGGTCAAACGGATATTTTGTGTCTTGGTCTGTGGCCAGTTGTTTTGTATTGTTTCGGTTCCTGAAGCCTTAACTTTTACCATCTACTATTAATTGCAGTCCCCTGGAGTCAAATTAAACACAAACATGATTACATCGACATAGCTTAACAAAATGTCCTAATTAAAGGTATATACAAAACTTGTTTCAACATTGGCCAACTAATATTAGACAATGAGAATTAGAAAAACGTTTATGTTTTAATTTTTTCACTAGACATATGCAAGACGGAGAATAGTTGTCCTATGTCTCGTAGTTTTCTCATCTTAAACTGTAATCAGAATGTCAGATATTTAATTCTAATCCACCCATTTTTTGAGTTTAAATTTTCCATAACTCTTTTTAACCAATGATTTTGAACCACCCCCAATCCTTGCTTTTTAAGTCACTTTTCTACGTAATTGAAAAAATCCCCCCCAAACTAGCCTCATACATGTAATAGATAGGAGAACGGTGATCACCCTGGAGACAGAGTATCTAACCTCATTACAAAATAAAGGGTAAGTCATTTATCTATAAAGAGCCCCTTACTATCACATGCCAAATTTCGTTTTCATAATTTAAAAATTGAGGATATGCCCCTTTTTAGATAGATTTGTTTGCACTGATCACTTGGTCTTGGGTACAACACAGGAATTGACAGAAAATATGAAGATGATAGAGGTAATTACGTTTTTGACGATAACCATTAAGCTTTGGCGTCCGAAAATGTAAAAACACATGGTTGTATAGTTACTAAGCTAAAGTTCATTGTGAAGTGGTACAAATAACTAAAAATACAAAGATCTACAATTATTATGTTCAAAAAATTGCATATCTTTTACACATAAGTAAACCTAAAAGACCAGACAACTTTTGTTGTTAGTAGATGTGAAGACACTTTTGTAATTCTGTGTTGTAAATAAATAGGTGTTTACAACGAAAAATACTGTTCCTTTAACTAAATGTTAAGATCACCTTTTTAAAGCACAATATTTCTTATCGAGGTAGTCATTGCATTGGACTATATGAAGGATGGAACTTTGGGTGAGGAAGTGATAACATTACAAAATTTGATTCTGGTAAAACAAAAGTTGATTTTTTTTAACAGAATACCAAAGAGACTTCTCGGTCAAAACTGGTTTTATAATGACCTACAGAGACAGTTTATGTTAAATCAAACAAAAGACGTATCAACAATTGAATAGAGGAATTAACAGTCTGATCCTCCTCAGTCATATTGTTTAGGAGCTGGTCTAGATCTTTTAGACTGAATCTTCCTCAGGGAGATTGCTTTACTTAAAATTTGTAATCATTTACTTGGTATGATTTCAAGGAATCAACATTAATCTTTACGTCAACAACATACACCTTCTAATATGTTATGTCAAAAATGAAATGCACTTTAATACCAGAGTTATCGATTGGAGGAAAGAAGATGGCAGTACTTGAAGCAACAATACTATGCTATTTTCATGCATTCCTTGCTAACATTCCATTTTTTTCCCCAAACTACCGTACTATCAGTTAATCTATTTCTACTCTATATTATGCTAAGCACAAGAATTAAGTTCTCCTATTAATCAAAAGGAGTGGTTTAGCAGAAGATAAGTAACAACAACAAAGTATTTCACATCTTTAATGAATTTTGAGCAGATGGGTTTCCAAGTGAATTGTGCTGGAAAGGGAGAATATGGAGGCCACGTCCCGAACAATAGAGCTTATATTATGTGTTTCTCATGATATGGGACAACCAAGATTATGCTCTACAAAGTCAACAACACCACAAGAAACCAAAGTCAAATATAATAAAATTATTGGTTCCTTGCAATCCTTTGCAGTGCACCAACCTTTCTATATTTCATTTAAAATAAATGAAAAGAGGGGGAAATATATCTGATTTAGATTAGGTTCAATGTTCGGCTTTTAAGCCACCTGCCCTTTAAATTGATTGATCAGATAAATATTATTATTTCTAAGTACTATTAAAATTGTATTTTATCATTTAATGTCTGTGATTCTCTGATAGAAAAAGGTTTATAATACATGTTTTTTCACTTGCCTATCTCCACTCCAAACACAAGAAAAATGGACCATTGTAACTGGGCATGAAAAACCTAAAATTGCTTGAATTTCCATGATCATAAGTACCATAATTTGAAGTCTTTTATTGTTTTTTACTATTGCAAAGTAATGACTATGTTATTTTATGCAAAAATAGTTATTCTAAATATTCTAAGTTTCATGAGATATATCAATATGGTATACTTTGTATATTACACTGTATGATATTATAACACAAAAAACTGGATGCTAAGTTGATTATTCTTGTATACATTTTACTAGGTATTGGCTTTTCAGGGCCTACTGGTTTTCAAGAAAAAGGGAAAACATTAGGCTCAAGGCAACCTTTAGACGACCGCTTTAATAATTGTTCACAGATAAATCTACTTGCAACTGTTCCTTGCCAAGAGAAACTGCCGCTATATGGGCCAACTATAGTTAAATGGCCTCTAAAATAGGCCAGTTTTAGTCATATCTAAGAGCCACTAAATCCAAGCTGGGAGCTAAAAATATAATTAAGATTTCCAGAGATTTTAAGACTAATTCAGTAATATTGTTTGTTTTAAGTAGTTAGATGCAAATCTTTAAGTATATACATATATATATATATATAAATACTTAAACATATATATATGTATATATACATAGATACATATGTATATATATGTATATTTATGTATAAATGTATGTATATATATATATATATAGATATATATATATATATATATATATATATATATACACATATATACCAAACAAACAAAAACCCGTTAGGAACCTCTTGTTAAAGCCAATGAAAAAATGCAGAAGTAACACCTTGTGAAACAATATGCCTAAATCCAAACCTTATCATCATTGACAGGTAGAGTGTGATGGAAGTTGACAATCGAAACTGTTCCTTATAAGCTGTCATGTCTTCCATGAACAATTTTATTTTTAATACTGTACTCTTTAACACTAGGGACCCTTGACGTAATGGTTAGTGAAGTTGCACTGTAACCAAGAGGTTCCGGATTCGATTTCCTGAGCGCGTGCAAAGACTCTGGAACTTAACAGACGGAAAAGCCATTGGCTGACGTCAGGAAGGGGCATGCGTCCAAGAAATTCCTCACTTCCTAAACCAAGTCCCTATGAAGAGCAAATCTCTACCCTACGAAATCTCTATCGTAAGAAAAGCACAGTCCCAACCCAGGAATTGGAAAAAAGAACATTAAAGCAAGCAAACAAAAAAACAGCAAAAAAAACCCGTATACGTTATATAACGTATACGTATATATAAAACAGTGGTAAGGCCTGCCATGCTGTACGGACTGGAGACAGCTCCTCTAACCAAGAGTCTTAAAAAGAAGCTGCAAACAGCAGAAATGCGTATGCTGAGGTGGTAGCTTGGAGTCACAAGAAAGAACATGATCAGAAACGAAAGGATCAGAGGTACCATCGGGATATGTAACAACGCAGGCAGGTTGAGAGAGACACGGCTAAGGTGGTATGGACATGTGCAAAGGCGGGAAGAGGATCACATTGCTAAACGAGTGTTTGCCATGGAGGTACATTGCAGGAGAAAGCAGGGAAGGCCAAGGAGAAGATCGAGAGACTGTGTGGGAGATGACACGAGAAAACTTCGGTTGATCGAGCAAGATACACGTGACCAACGTAAGTGTAAGAAGTCAATTCGCTGTGGCGACTCCTGAAAAGGGAAACGCCGAAAGAAACAGAAGAAGAAGAAGATATGATATACAACAATTACAATCCATAAAATACATATTTAATAATGACACTTCATGAGAGAAATTATCAGTTCAAATCTAGTCTACCCAGAAAGAGAAGCATTCTTACAATATAGTTCCAGCAAACTCTTTGAAATAAAAAGGAAAGAAAAATATTTTTTCATATTAACATTTACTTTCTTTGTTTTCTTCATCTTACTTTCTTTGCAGGTTTGAAAAATGGCAAGCTAATGAAGATTGTCGTGTTCTGAAAAAAATATTTCTCCTTTTAAAGTGTCCGCGTTAGAAAATGATTGTTTTGTTCATTTATATTCTTTCAGATTCATTTTTCTTGGTGAGTAATAACTTTTTGACTACTGCAAATTTTATGAGTTTACTGGTCTGCGTAAAGAATTAAATAAATGGAAGATTTTGTTGAATATCTCCCTTAACATCAAAAGCCATAACTATACTATATGCTGCTCTTTTGTTGATATTAATATTTACATAGTTAATCATTCAATGCAGACAGGAAATCAGCTTATTCATTTATTCCTTGAATGCTTGCAACATCTTTTATTAACTTTTTAGTTTAAATATTATTTTTTAGTTGGCTTATTGTCATTTTTTCAGGACTGGTAGATGAAAATGAAGAAAGTCTCATACTGAGAGCTAAATTAAGAAAAACTCCTATTATCTATAATTATACTTGTTGTAAATCAAGCCTGATTGAGTAAAGTAAAAATTATTATTGAACTGTCACAGTACGGATAATATCCTGTCTGAAAGGATTTTCCTCAAATGTAGTAACGCCATAGAAACAAAAGCTTCGTATATCCTCGACGGCATGTTGCATAGTACATACCTAGCAATGAGGTATGAAAACCTCAACATGAAACTGTTTTCTTTGCATGGATCGTATTAACCTTTAATGAGAAGAGAAAAAATTGTGAAACAGTAGATTGAACCACATATATTGTAGGTCATTCGCAAAAATGTTTACACTAAATCCCATGAAGCCTAGCCCACTGATTTCTCATTAAGTCTCCTTTGTTTCTATGGCGACGTTTTTGTGAAACCTAATGTTTGCAAAAACGTATGCTTTGATAGCAAATATAACACACAAAGATCTGCTACATCTGACAGTTGATAATATACTGGGTCGATTTTAATTGGCACAGCACTTGAGTCCCTAATTTCCACCAGAAAAACTACTTCTAATTAAAATCAAGAATTCATTGTTTCATTCCTTCATTTAAGGTGACAATTACGGCAGCCGTAAGTTTTCAATCAACAGCTTCCAAGCTTCTCCATTTTCAGACGTCCTTTTCAAACTACCACAGTCTTTCATGTCGTCTGTCCATTATCGTCTCTGCTTATCTCAGGATACTTTTGCCCTCTGCTCTCCCTTCTAATATTTTCACTAAATCATTTTTACTTCAGCCTCTACAAATATGTCAAAAGAATGCCTTCTTTCTCTTTGTAATAAAATTCATTAATTGCATGTCTATTCCCATCTTTTGTAGTACGTCTTAATTACTAATCTTGTCTTTCCAAGTAATATTAAGAAATCTACGATAAATCCAGCATTTAAGAGTAAACCTTGATTCGTATTTCGTAATTAATTGTCCATCTTATGTTACCTATCATCAGACATAACTGCATATCAACCTCTTTTTCAGAGACATGCTAACACTTCTTTTTAAAAGTTCTTTTTCTTTGGTTGTTTACTAACTATGAAAGCATAAAAAGTATAAATAGCTTAAAAGTTTATATTATGGGTAATTTATTTCATTTTTCGTAAAGCTGTCACCTTGATTATCAATGTTTAGGGTAACAAAAATAAAATAAAATGCAAGATTTTTACTTTTCCGTTATTTCCAATGACTAGGTTGACCGAGGGCGAAATTTTGTCTGTCATATTTGGGTTCAACATTACCTTCAAAGGATTTAATAGTTCGATCTGATATTTATGATTTAAATATATACTGATATCTTTTACCATTATCTTTTCCTACTTTGTCGTCTCTGAAATTTTGTTTGAATATCAAATCGTTTACAATTACCTCCAAGATTCTTCCATTTCAATGTACGTAAGGTTAATGAGAGTGTTATTTTAGGCCGAGGTCATTACTGGGTGTAGAAGAGTTCCTAAAAGTGTTTTTGAGATTGTTTTCATAAAAGTCCAAAAATTGCTGGAATGAAACATCTGAATTTAGTGTGCTACTAGCTCCTCCAAAAATAGTAGGGTTAAATGTCACTTAATGACCTTTGAAAGAAGGTGTACTTTGCTCCCAATCGGACTATGTCACTGACAGTGTTGGTTAGAAAGCAAAAATTATGACAAAACTGAACAGTTTCAGTAACAATGCTAATTCTAACTACGCAATGTAACTCTTAAATGTGGGTGGGGTGATCAGACAGCAAATTTTTAAAAATCCTTTTGCTTGGTTTTGTTGAAGTGTGTACTTCTATAGCTGTATCTTCATGATTCAAATTGGAGATATTCAAGAAAGAAGTAATCAACACTTGTCTCAGGTTTATCAAAACGAAATTGTCCTTGATGTCCTCCAAGTGGTAACGATGGGGAATAGAAGCCTAAAGCGTTGTTGTTTCATTATTTACGTCTTTCCATTGACGTTCTTTGAAATGAAAAATTATGAATAGTAAAGCTGTGAAATTGCCCTTAATGTACTGTTATACTCCCTTTGACTAAAGCACAAACTTGATCTTTTAAGTACAATTAAAATTCTTCTGCCAATGACATTTATTTTATACCTTGGAAGAGAAGTACATTTCAGTTTAAGTCTCCTTTTTCATTAATAACTTATTATTTGTTTAAAACAAAATATAGCTTGAAAAGCAGGTCCACAGGGTACAATAATGTCAGTAAGAATACAAGATGAATAATAAAACAAAGTTTACCATTGCAATTGTATGAAATTACTGTTTCTTGAGAGTTCTGCAAGAATTTTTTTGCTACCTTTCCATGCTTTTTTCAAAAAGAGGTTTACATATTAAAATATTTATCTTTTGACACTGTTACTGAAAATAAAATGAATTTTTAGTGGCACCTTCAGGATTTCAAATAAGGAAAAGACGTGCAAATCTATTTATGTAATTTTAAAAGAAATAAAACAATTATTGTAATTTGAGGTTTACAATTCTACGCAAAGTCTCTTAGTTTATTGCCAATAATTTAGAATCGCATTTGAGGAATGAAATAAAAACATTCCACTAAATATTGGAGTGACTAATCATGCAGCAACTGATGATGTTAAGAGCCTTTATAACCAGACCCCTGAAATCATATTGCATGCATACTTTCTCTTTTAATCCACTCTGATTTCAGTTGTACAGGACATTTTAGGGTAAAGTAAAAGCAATGATATTGAAGCTCCGAAGGTGCTAGATGTTTAACTCAGGGGTTTGCAAATAGTCTCTGGTGAGAAAAATTTATTTTTGTTGGTCATTTAAAAAAGAGATTGAAAGGATTATGGCCAGTACTCTGCCATTATGATTTGGCAAACAAGTTAGGTCCAATTTAGTAAAGTTCTACTCCGGCGTTAAGCGTTTAAACTAGTAAGTAATCTTAACATATGTCTTATTTCTTCTATTACGTTTGGATATTGGCGCTTGCTTCCTTTGTCGCGCAGATTTAAGTAATTATACTACTGTCAATTTTTTTGTTTTGGTGACACAAATTTCAAAAATCATGATTTGAAAATTTCGTATAACAGAAGAGTGGAGTTTTTGTCTGTTATTTGAAATTTTTTTGCTAAAGTAGTTTCCTTCAAAGATACAAAAATTTTATTTTCTTGATTATTTTTTTCAAAGAACACCATTTTTGACTTTTAAAAGGTAAATGAATCCAGCATGAAATCTGGCTAGTGCCTTACTTCAGTGTTTAATTTTTATGGCATAGATTGATTTTATTTGTTTCAATTTATCAATGAACAGAAGAGAATCGCTTTGAAAAAACATCTAACTCCCCTGTTCCTTAACGCAAAAAAAAAAAGCAAATATATGAAACTTGTGTCCTCCACTAAATGTAGGACCTAAAAAAAACATTTTTTCCTCTAAAACTATTTTTCTTTTTCAACCTCACTTCTGAAACAATGACCAGATTCAGACTGAAAATACAAGTGTTGTTTTTTTTATCTTTTTTTTTCACAGAGTAGTAAAGCATGAAACAAAAATTTCTTTCCCATCGATATATTCCTATGATAACACAGCTCACCTGGTTTTTTGTCTCCCTGAAAGTTCGTGAGTAGAAGAGAACTATAATATTCTGTTTTATCTCCTCAGAGAAAATCATGAAAAGTCCATTTAGAGGTTCCGAAATAAAGGGGAAATGAATTAAAATTGTTTGCAACAAGTTTACTGCTACTATGTAAAAAAAAAAGGTTGTTTTCATTTTTGAATTTTGCAGAAGTGCCCCACATGAACTGTTCCCCTCAAAAGTATTGAAATCCAGCGATAAATACAAGGAAGAAAAACGAGATATTTTTTATTATTCTCCTGTTTACAAGCTCAAAATTCAAATTACAAAGGCGCGATACTTGCTCAAATTCTTTCAACAAATCACAATAGCATGGAGTCAGGAGGATCGAGTTAAAGATATAGCTCCTTGGGTTCTTCCATATCATGTTGTTAAAGGTACAACACAATGAACCTCAGTACTTTGTCCGAAGACAAAAACACAAATAAAACATGTTTGCAAAACATTAAGCACAAAAAGTTCATCGGAACAAGTTTCATTTACACTTGCTTGTTGAATCACTTCAAAGTAAAGGTATTATTTTGAGAAACATTCTTAAATCAATAATTTTTCCGATGAACAGAGAGGGATTGATTATGAGGTTGAAGAGGGTGGTAATCATTCAGACCATGCTTTTATTTAGCTCTATATGTTCTACAACACATTTATTTTGCCATGTTTTGCTAAAATGTTCTATATTTACCATTATGATAATTTTCAAAATATATGCTAAGTACAGAAGACATGCGGTTGGTAGAAAGTAAAATTCAGGCTGTTGTTTTGTTGGTAAAATATGATTTCCTGGTGTGACTACAAGATTCGAAGATAAGCTGTTGGTAGGGGTCTTTTAAGAGGAAGTACATATTGATTCCCAATTTAGGGTGTTTGTTCTCTTGTAGCATCGTTAGTGAAAACGAAGAAGAAAGAAAGGTTTACAGAAATTTAGAAAGCCATTTTTAATAATTGAAAACATAATTTAGCAAACAGCAGTAAACCGTCGGCTAGGAAAACAGCATAGATATAGGCTCTTTTGATAATTGTATTTCTTTCTATCTATAGCTTTGACAATTTAATCGTGGAGTGAGGTCATCGTTACATTTTTAAAAGTTTTGTTGCAGTTCAGCTGTAGTAATATTAAAATGAACGAGATTAAAAGACTTTGTTTCTAGTCCTCATGCTGATTCGATTTCTTTAAAGAGAATAAATTTCCAAGTGGCAACCTAGAGTTTATTAATATTCGAAGTTTTCTAAATCTTTCTTTGTATGTTAGATCATTTTAGATAACCGTGGATTAGTCTTGATAATGTTTAGGATATATTTCTTAAAAAAAAGCTATTAACCTATACTTGCAACTTTGATTTCATTCCCTCCTGTGAGAACCCAATTAAGTTATTTAAATTCCAATCATTAGTAGTGAACAAGCAGACGTTGAGATTTGTTGTCAGCTGTGATGTTTGTTTGAGGCCACTACCCGATGGACGTTGATCATCACATCTCGTCTCTTTATCATCAAATGAAACAACATTTCACCTAATTGTCAACAAAGCCAAGGAAGAGGATGGTTTAAGACTAGGTGACAACATTACAGGGAGCAGTAGAAAAATAAACGTATGGTTGTTTACTAACATGATTGAGTGATCCATAAAC
This sequence comes from Morbakka virulenta, assembly GCA_003991215.1. Lineage (NCBI taxonomy): Eukaryota > Metazoa > Cnidaria > Cubozoa > Carybdeida > Carukiidae > Morbakka > Morbakka virulenta. The sequence goes on from RDPX01000227.1 coordinate 704,334, forward strand.
TAGACAATATGCTTGATAGGTGTATAAAAGGCAAAATTCTAACAGTCTAGACAAATATAATAACAATATTGCAATAACTGAGCAATTCTCTTATGTTTATAATAAGAACACCAGAAAAAACATACAGTTAGATAATTAATAAAAAAGAATCATTAGTAATATATATTTTTGTGTTTGTGTTTATCTGTGTGTGTCTGTGTGTGCCCTAATTCTTGTGTTTGAATAGCCTTTTTACTTTATAAAGGTATTTAGTAGAATTCCAGATAATGTCAAATGTATATATTTGTATATAAAATTTTTTTTTCTGTTACAAAAAGTAAAAATAAGCTTGTCCCACAATTTTTATCTTTTCACAAGAACACCAGCCCTTCTTGCGATATAGATTTTCTGATGCCTTTTAAACCAAAAATTCATATCGTACATGATTCAAGGAACGTTTATGAATATATTTCCGTAGCACTTTATATGAAGAAGACAAGTGTTCACATATGTTCTGAAATCCACAGATATCTTGGCAATTATTTTTCTCGATTTTGAACTCTTGCAACTTATTCTGCACAAGTGAGGTCAGGGATGATAGCTAGATAGGATAGACCGGGAGAGATGGGATACACGCTTTATTTGACTCAAAAACCAATTTCTTTTCAAACGATAAAAAGTAATCAAATGGGCTCATCCTTTAAATAGGCATGATTCTGTTCTTTACGTTACAATCTTTATTCTATCTCAGTCCTTTTTTACCAACAGACCTGTGCCTTGGTCCTTTTCATCTGAATCGGTTAAGGTCTCGTAAGATATTAGTTAAGAAAACGTCATTCAAAAAGTCATTCAACTAGGGCTGATCCTTTAAGTAGGCATGATTCTGTTCTTTGCGTCTTGTCTCATTAAAATGTAAGAGACATCTGGAGAAACTGCAAGGGAACATCAGAATAGAGGTAATGCAAAAGACAGCCTCACTGGGTACAACACTTATTCTCAGAAAAGTGTTATCTTTATAAGATAAAGGAGAGAGAACCCGTCAAACCTTTGTTAATTGGTTGTTATCTGCTTTCACCGGAATTAGACCGGTGTAAGATCAACCGTGATAAAGGAATAGAACATAATGATATTAATAATAATAATAATAATATAATATAATATAATAATAATAATAATAATAATAATAATAATAATAATAATAATAGTAGTAGTAGTAGTAGTAGTAGTAGTAATAGTAATTACATTCCCGCTCAAACCACAGACTTGCCAGTCAGTTGCCTGACCTTAAACAGTTGTGCATATCCCAAACACATTTCTGTTTAACTGGTGGGAGTAGTGGGGGAGCATCATATCTAGATGTCGTGAGCGTGGATCTCTTGAAGGGCTGAGTATCGAGTTTGCACTTTGTTACTTAGTCCTGAGGTCTTGGGTGAAGCCTCGCTACAGAGACCGTTTTAAGCAGAATGGGTCACCTAAACTGGAAAACCTAAACAGGCCCCACCTCTCTCTCTCTCTCTTCCACTGGCTTGAACCCCATTTAGATGGGGTCCCCGGTGCGGATTCGCATTCGCCATTCCCTCCTGTCTTGCGTGTCCTCTTCAGTCGCACCAATCTCTTTCAGATCGTCCCGCATGTTGTCACGCCAACGCCTTTTCGGTCTTCCCCGTTTCCTCTTTCCAACCACTAGACTGTCCATCCGTTTGCCAACGTAACTGTCTTCCCTTCGGCACAAGTGACCCAACCAACACAGTCTCGCTTCCCTTAACTTTTTGCCCAACTCTGTTACTCCCAACCTTGATCTAATCACCTCGTTTCTGATACAATCCAATCTTGTCACTCCCAACGAGAATCGCAGCATCTTCAT
>RDPX01000227.1:708014-738681 GCA_003991215.1 Morbakka virulenta
GAAGGCTTTGGGGTTTGAAGAAGGTGCAGGTGATTCCTGTTGTGATAGGAGCATTGGGAAGTGTCAGCAAAGGGTTTAAAAATTGGGTTCAAAAATTGAATATTGAACCTAACATAGTGGACATGCAGAAGACAGCTTTATTAGGAACAGCTAGAATCCTAAGAAAAGTTCTTGAGATGTGAAAGATAGGAGAAAGTACCTTATTAGCCCTAGGTCATTAGTTGTGACTCGCCTAATAAGGAGAATTACGGTATAAAGATCAACAAGTTAAAAATTTTTCAAAATAATAATAATAATAATAATAATAATAATTCGTTTGGTGCCAATAAAATTATGAACCTTCAATTGAAACACCTTAATAAACGTTACCATCTCATCGCTACTATTTTGTTCCAAAGTTGTAAAAGACATAGTTTCAACATACAATATCTCCTCGAAGATTTAGAAACTTTTAACCACATCTCTTATATACACAATAAATTGAGTCGTGTCACTTACACCAGTTCTCTTATCTAATGCTAAGCTTAATGCTGCATATCTATTTATTCGTTTTTGCTAGACTTCTTCAGCATTTTCATAAAATGCCTAGTACAGAGTTAAACGAGAGGGGCCGTTTTTCTTTAAGAAATTACATTTTATGATACACGAGTTTTCTGTATATTTCTTTGAGATTGTTGAGACTCTTTATTACTGAAACTTTTTCGTTTTCCTACTGCAAATTAACAAAGCTCAATACTTCACTTTGTATCGAATTTTGGGTCTCTTTGATTGTGTAAACTCTTTGTTCCTTTTTTCATCAGATCAATTTTGGTCAATTCGTAATTGGTAAAAAATTTGGTTATTTTTTAAGAATTCATCATTTTTTAGTGTGACAACTTGAATGATTTGACATTTGGGAAGGTTGGAAATCATGTAGTCAGGTAAGAGTAACATAAAACCACGCAGTCTAACACACTCTGCAGGCATCAGGGTGGATTTAGGTTCACCTGTTGCATTCCCTTGGCTTCAAACAACGCTTATAAAATTCAAATATCGAGGCCTTTTGGTATGACCTGTAAAATGATTTTTTGTTTATGAATATTTCTAGGATAAGGAAAACTTGCAGTAAGATTTTTTAGAATATGAAATATTTGTATGTTTGATACTTGTACTTATTAATATGTATTTTGAAGTCACGATGCTTGTTTTTATGATAATGCTTAGGTTTTTCCAAATATCAGTTAAGCACATGTGGGGAAAAAGACTAGTAAAGGGTATTTCCACACATGCTTGCTCATCACGCTATATATATATATATATATATATATATATATATAGATATAGATATATATATATGTACATGTATGCATGTATAAAAAAAAATATATATACATGTATGCATGTATATATAAATATATATATGCTTAAATATTTTGAAACAAGGTAAATTACAAAGTTACAAAGTTAATCTTTTTCTTTATAACCAATTATAAGCCAAATAAGCTTCAGAGTTATAGTCAAACAAGGATATCTGTTTTAACTTCAGTTAGGATATTGATTACACCACTACTTACCATTTTGGTAAATAAGATAATGTACAGATCCTACCTACGAAAACAGCAAAAGTGCTACGTTAAAATATGTTGTGATCAGATTATTGACTGCATTTTGATCTCCACTAATGCCCTGAATAGTTGAATTTTCTTGCTTAATGGTATGCACTGCAATAAAGAAACATTATGGATGTTGTATAACATAGTGCACTAAGACAGTATTTTTTGTATTTGTTTTAATGTCATTTTCTCCCAGAAATTGAGGCTTAAACTGTGACCTTCACGGGGACTATTTCTTGGTAGTGAGGTATTTCTTGGCAGGATGCCCTTCCTGACGCCAACCAATGGCTGTTTCCTTTGTAAAGTTCTAAATTCTCCTCACCCGCTCGGGTAATCAAACCTAGAAACCCTTGGTTACTGTGCAACTGCATTAACCATAAAGCCACGTCTCCTCTGCACCAAGACAGTAATACAGACGTCAATTAAAACTGTTTTAAGTCTTCACTGTGAAGCGTAAAAGTAGATAAGGAAAATTGACATTATAAATACTTATTGGTATTCTCCAAGATGACGATAATTTCACAAGTACCTATTACATCTAACTCAAGGCATAGCTATTAAACTCATAAGGCATAGCTTTATTATTCTTACCCTCTCTATGTCATACCTCATGAATAAATATGCAATGAAAGAACTGAAACAGTAAAACATAGTTACCTTATAATGTTTTTTAATAATCACTAAGCATTAAAGATGAAGTAGGATTCTCCAGTTAAATAAGTAAGCAGGATTATAGTATCTTCAAAAATAATCATACTTTTGAGATTTTCTTTTTTAATCTCATATCGACGGCGATAATCGATTCCTCGACCGGGATGTTTGTCAATTATTCAAGCACCTCAGAAAGAAACCATGAGCTTATCCAAGAGACTATTTTCTTTCCTACTATTTACAAAAAAAATAATCTTTACAACTATACCGGAATGAATATATGGAGTTAACAGATCGCATAAGAAATCGGAAAGAATGCTATTTTTTGTACTTATTCAGTACTTTTTGTCAGGTAACAAGAATTAATATTTACATTATTCCAGAGGGTTAAGAAAACAAATAAATCTAAAATGAATCCTTACCTCAAAGAAGAAAAACAGAGGTATGCAATAACATGCAAATCTGCCGTGAATATGTACCTATATAGAGGAAACGTCATTAGGTAATCCCATTACTGGAACTACAGACAGAAGTTTTACTACATGTATGAAATAATTAATTTTGAGCGGCAAATACTTCATTTTTTATTACATATAGGCGTAACTCATCGAATCTACAAGGATGAATGTTCCTTGGTGTCATCCACACTAGACCAATACCGTATCATCAGAAATCCATATGAATATTGTCTTTTGAATGTATCACTCAACTGAACCAAAATTCTTATTTTCAGATCTGGCATCTAGTTAGGACCTCAACAAAAACGACTAAGATTGAGTAATCATCATAAATTTAGGTTCTTCTTTTTCTTCCCCCATTGCTCATACAGTATCTCAAAGTTCTGACAAATGCTACAGTCCACTAAAGGCTTTCCATACAATTAAGGTTATGCAATTTTTCCCCAAACCCTATGATGGCAGACCAGATTTTCACTTGCGTGTTTGGTAGGTAAGACAGCCCTTGACGAAATGCTCATAGTCATTACAGAACCATAGCAAATGCACACTTCAAAAACGACAACGTGGAAGTTTGTGTATTTGCAATGCCCTAGTCTGTAATGGCCTGGTCTCAGTCTCATGATGGTCATCTGATTTTTTCTGGCAAGAAGATAAAAGGTACTTTCCTTTTAATACAGGCTGGATGTTGTGTGACCCATCTTCTTTAGTGTTTTTCTTCCAGTATGGTACTACCCTCTTTAAATGTGACTTTGTGACCCACTTGTGGTAGTGAATCAGAGAGTACATCTTTAGAATGTCTGATGGTGCTATCCTCACAGACCTTTGTGACTCCTGTTTGAAGTCCCTCAGTCTCGATCTAAGAGTTTGTAAGAATCTTCCAGTATGAATTGCTTATTGTACAGATGTTCCGTCTTTTAGTGAGATAAAGGTTTTTCCATATTTGTTAACAGGTCAATAACTTTTTCTCCGCCTCTAATTGAATGCCTTTCGTAAAAATACCCGAAGTGCTGATTTGATCTCTGGAAACTGATTTTTATTGAAAGTTTATTCTGTAACAATTTTTGTGCATCTTTTTGCTCTAACATTGATTTGTCTAATAAATGATCCCTCTTTTCTTTATATTTGGCAAATTTTGTCAGGACTTTGATGTCTTGTTTGTTTTCAAGCGTTTAATGTCCTCTCAGTCTCTACGGACCAGATTAGAGTTTACTTGACTTTACCAATGAGGATTTGCTATGATTGATTTTGAACTCTAGAGATTTGGTCAAAGATAGTCTCTGACATTGTTTTGTAACCAGGTGTACCAAATTTAAGTGATGGTCTTATCATTTTAAGGTTTATTTTTCTGGATGCTGTAGTCTGTTTTCTTGGATGTTCCATACAGCAATTTTATCAACACTATTTGCAATCTAGCTCTTTCTGTTCACTATATCTCTAGTGTTTCTAGGCCATCCTGGGACTAAGTCTGACTCCAAAGTATATTGGTACTTAGTCAATTCAGTTGAAGATGGCTTTTGTTCTTTTGTACTGCAACGGTATATTTCCTATTTTTATGTGCATCTTCAGTTTTTTTGCGTAACGTGTGCAACTTGGTCCTTTATGCATGTATGGAAATACAGGGGACTGTCAGAAATGACCTTTTCTTTTCCCAGGTACCATGTAAGCCTGCTATTGATGAGGTTCGCCTTTAACATTTGTCTAGCTTGCTTTAATTTTTGTGTTCCCTTTCTTGTGGATCGAAGTCAATTTAAAATCTCTCCCAAAATGCGAAGCAGAGCCATTTTCCCAATTAGTATTGTAGATCATTAGTAATATCTTTTTTCTGATACTGCAATGACCTTTAGCCTGTCATCTTTAATACTTTCAGGTCAAGGAGACACTCCTATCTTTAGCCACTGAATATCTCTTTATTTTCTCAAAAGAGTTTCTTCATAATTTCTTCCTGTGTCTTGTTCCTTTAGTGCAATGCTCTTCTATCACGATTTTCACTCTGTTTTTTGGGATGTTGATATTGCTGATGTTCTCTAAGCCATAGAAAAATGATCCATGGCTTGTTTACTCTGAGAATTTTTTCATTTTCTTTAAATATGATTTGAGGTATTCTTGTCTTTGTACTATTTATGATCCTGCCAAAACTTTATAATTTGCTGCCATTCCTGTTCATGTTGCAGTTTTCAGTCTTTATTATCTTGAAAGGTTTGTCTTGTACACTGCCATTTTTAAACTTCAGTTTGACGTTTTTGTTGTCGTTGGATCTTTCTCATCCACTGGTCTTGCCTCATATAAGTGATCTTTGAAATACTAACGTTTTCAGCCCAACAAGATATATAGCTTTTTCTGGATCTTTATAGAATAGATTTAGCATCAGCTTTTAGTATTGTTGTATTTAAGGCCCTTGAAATACTGTCTACCTATAGCTTTTGACAAACTCAAAGATTGAGATTGAGACACGTCAGACAGCAGTCACAAATACCTGTGAGAATAGCAGCGTCAGACACTCAACAGATATCGTATCTTTGATTCACAGCATATTTTTACAGGTGTTGGTTTTGTCCGTTTAATGTTCCACAATCAGCATTAAGTAGTTTTCTCACTTGCTTTTTCTATTATTCCATTTGAGAAGTGATTAGCCTACATTCGTTTGGTTTGTAATCGAGGCTACGAAAAAGCTTTACTGGTCTTCGGGTGCTACCTGACAGGTAGCGACCTGTTCCTCAAAAGTTTATCGACATGGACAAGCATCAGAACAACAAAGCTGTTAGAAAAAGCAAAAGACCGAGTTTGGTGGAAAAGCGTGACCACCAACGTCCTGGAAGGACACGCTACCTGAGGAGGAGGGGACATATATCAAAGAAAATCTGGACATAAATTTGCAAAAAAAAATGTTGCAAATCAAATGAACTTGAGGAACGATATATGATGCTAAGTGAACCGTACCTCATAGCTGAAAACTCCTAAGAAGGCCATGCCTGATAAGAATACATAATTCCACTCTTCAAAATTAACAATTCTAATACAGAATTAGAAAAATTAGAAACACTAGGATATCCAAAATTTTTGCTGACCATGTCAATTTATTTATCTAGTTGTTAGGTTGTTTTTCCAAGAGATAAAATGTTATGTTAAATGGATGACATATCAGAAATAACAAAGAGAAAAAAGGGAAGAAAATAGTTGAGCATTTACTAGTTAAAAAATAACTAACATGATTTTAGTGAAATTATTTTATTTAAATATTAATGACAGATAATTTGTTAATATATATTTATCATTTGCTTTTCTGCTACATATATAGTAGTTTATAGTAGAAAAAAATTCTAACCCATCTTCCAATGGACATTCATATTAAAACTTACAACATACACCTTACATTACTATCGTCTTTATCTGCCCTCAAAAATCTTGTGCAGAATTAATGAAACTATTCTTTACTTGTATTTATCTTTAGATAGTTGAAGAAACACAGTTTCAAACTGTACTTTTTGTTACACGTATTCTACTATCTGCATTGCTTTCAGAAGTTATTATTCAGAGAAAGTCATTAAAATTTCTAGTATAGCATATAGTATATAATATATCTTTAGAAATTTCTTTCAATATCCAAACGTTTATGGGATACGTGTAGTCATCTTTTACTTCCTACTAAAATTTGAAATAAGTTTGTAGTTTAATTATTTCGTAATAATAGTTTCTCCATCTGTTAATAACATCACTGTAATTAAAAAAATTTTCAATCACTATAAACTTTGACTTAAAAAATACAGTATTTTTACATAATTTCTACTGAGGAGAAAATTGAAATCACCTCTATGGTAATGATTCACAACGCAATATAAAACTACTTGTAATGACCTGCATTTATGACTTACTTACTCAAAAGTATTTGATAGCACAAAGGCATGAGTGAAATTTAATTTACCGACAGAAGAACTTCGTCCAATTTCCTTGGTTACTCTTCTAAAATTATCTCAATCCTAAACACCTGCATCTTGCAACAAATGAGCTCAATATGATGACCCGTGGTTTCAACTTTTTCACAAAAGAAGTGACCTACATTAAGATTTCATGTTTCAATTTTACCAGAACTGTAAAAAAGCGACGACGTTTTTATGAAAGTACACAGTTTGTGACTGACGACTTTGAATGTAAAACTGGGGTTCATAAAACAACGACTTCTATTTAATGGAAACTGACTCAAAAATATAAACATATTTCAATCATTTTACAGACATGGATACTGTAGTGACTCAATAAATTGCCTTGTTGCCGAGTAATTGAAACATATAACTCTACCTTGATAGTATATTTGTTCTGCCTAAGACAATAGGCTTTTATAATCTACTTCATTTTGTAATTATAAAACCAAAACTACATTGTATTAGTTTACTTGAAAGAAGGAAATGACATGTTTTTACAATTATAGACATAAAAATGTCAAAATTTTCAATACATTCTCTCCAATTGTGTCACCGAGCGATATTAATCAGCATTTAGTTTGTAATTTACAGGGTGGTAATTGCTTTTAATTTCTCATCACCTCTTGTCATGATTACTTGTTTAGAATAGTGAGGTGGCTAAAATTTTCAACTTATAAGAACACAAGGCCAGCTTTGCAAAATATTTTTTCAAATTTTATGTAAAAAGAGTAGAATATATGGCCACTGCATAATAATCTATTTCATCTTTATGTAAGAAGATAGGATTCTAATTATTTCCAATAGAGAAAAAATAATCTAAACTCCAAACTTTCACTGAAGACAAAATGCAACAGCAAGAAAGAAGTACTTGATTCATAACTTTTATTTATCATAACAAAATTTAAAATTTATATTCTGAGTTAATTAAAGCAGATTAACATTACACTTCAAGATTAACTAAAATAACTTTTTTTACAAAAACGTTCTAAATGGGATAGGCACAGACACCCTCTCTTTTTTCTCTTTCCCTTCTCTCTCTCCCTCTATCCCAATCCATCTCTCTCTCGCGCGCTGTCTGTCTGTCTCTCTCTGCTTCTCCCTGTCTCTCTTTGTCTCTCTTTGTCTCTCTCTCTCTCTGTGTCTCTCTCTGTCTCTTTCTGTCTCTCTCTGTCTCTCTCTCTCTCTCTCTCTCTCTCTCTCTCTATCTATCTATCTATCTATCTATCTATCTATTTATCTATCTATCTATCCATCTATCTATCTATCTATCTATCTACCTATCTATCCATCTATGTGTTTATGTATTTATCTCTTTATATCTTTATATCTTTCTAACTTTCTCTGATTCTAAATGTCTTAGGTTATAAATGTAAAAAGGAGCTTATAAACGCTATTTGATAAATAGTCCTTATTTTGGTACGTAAGACTGAAGTACAGGTCTTTATGAATGGGTTTATTGTGTAGGAAAAAGGCATAAATAATTAAAAAAATGGAATAAAGGCATAGGTATTACAGGAAAGATGCATCATTACAACAGCACTAAATATACGATTTAAAAATTAAAAATGCATTAGATAACTAATATATATTAGATATAATATATATAATAAATACAGTATATACGTAATATATATAATATATTTATTATAAATTATATATATTATATATATTTTTATATTATGTGTGTGTATGTGAGTGCCTGTGAAACATATCTAGCAAAAAATTTCTTCTGATTAGTAGGTCTAAATATCATCTCTAACTTGTCGAATAGGAGGGTCTCTAACTCTTCCTACTCGAAATGGGAATGTAAAGCATAAGCGAAAATTTATTATTTTCTGTTTTATGAAGTTTTTTGTGAGATTTGATAGCGTAATTGCAAATATTCATAATAAATATTGTATTTATTTTCCTCTTATTTTGACTTTAATTTTTCATTTTTCATAGTTAAGCACAAATAAAAAAATATCAATTTTTTAATTCAAATTTCAATATTACTCTTTAGAAATACCTCCATGTTAGAGCTAAGACGTCTTTAAGTAATGCAGGTAACATATTATCAAGAGCATTTTTAATCTTTATTTTTCATGGGCATTTATCAAATAGCTCACGGTTCGTTGAAATTTTTTTGTTTTCTTTTTCAGTATTTAATGTTCTTAATTTTTAGGTCGATAGATTTTCTTGCTTTCAATTTTGCTACTATCATTTAAAGAAACATACTTCTTATGGGCTGAAATACTTCACTGACTTGTTTTTTGAATTCTAATATGGTGTGAAAAAAGTATATTCTGACAATTTTCAACTTCACCTTAGCAAGCTTTTTTAATTGCTTTTGTCTTACAAAAATTTCTCTTTCTCTGATCACATCAATTGCCTTCAGTATTCGTTGTTCGCTTAAGTGTTGAACATAAAAGCCCAGCATGTACTTTGTTCCAACGACCTTTTATTTAAGCAAAATACTTGTAACCAATCAACTGCTTAAGATTTTTTTGTATTAAAAACTCCTATCTTTATCTTATTCATAACTAAGGGTAGAATGTTTCAGCTTTACCTATAAAATTTATGTAAAGGTTCTCTAAATTTTTCACAAGCAAACCTTTTACCCTCCCTTATTTTAATCTTAATGTCTCCGTTTTCTCTTTCCTACCACAGGCCAATCATCCAAACATAAAGTTGTTGGACTGTTTTAAAACTTCGAGTTCGAATCGTTATTATTTGTCAACTTAACTCAAAGGTCCAACCTCTTGATAATGTTTTCGTTTTTCAAATTTTATTATAATAGGTCATTATTGTCAACAGATAATAAGACATGGTCGTCTTTATAGACCTATGCTTGCAAAAATCACCAGGATTCTTCAATTTCGCTATGACAGTGCTTCCTTTGTTGTACACAGAAAATAAAATAAATTCAAAATAGATGACTTTCAATCGGACCATAACCCTTCATAAAAGATTAGTCAACAGCATTCCATTGATTTCATCGCTGAAGTTCATCATCGTACAAATCATAATACATTGCTGTTGGGTTTTTTAAGGAAACAAAAAATTATGATCAATATTATTTTGTTTGTTGTTATAAATATATAAATATTACTGTCGAATGGTTACACATCTAACGATTTATTGATAAAAATCGTACATTTAGTGCTCATCAACAAATTAGAAGAAATAAATCCAAGCACATGCACTGTAGCTACAACAATGAGATAAAATAGATTTCCAAAATGAAATGGAAACGTTACTTTAACTTTCAAAGTGGTACCCTAAAACAGGTAAGCACAACAGTTCCCACTCTTAGCCTGATAACCGACATTGAATAAAAAGCTATATTAGCTGTAGTACTGTGTTTGGTATTTTCTCTATCTTTCGGCTGCTCCCTGTTATTGGTCGCCACCGTCGATCATACGCCTCCATTTGCTGCGGTCGGCATCATCTTCCCTTCTCATTCCCATCCCCCTCATGTCATCTTTTATTACATTCATGTGGCGTCTTCTTAGTCTTCCTCTCTTCCTCCTGCCTGGTAGATTAAAGTCTACCATTCTCCTCCCGATATGGTTCTCTTCCCTTCTTATCACATGCCCATACCATCTAAGTCTTGTCTCCCTTTGCTTCTCGCTCAAGTACTATGTTTGGTATGGCAGCAATAAATTTAGACTGGATCTTTGTTATTTCCCTGTAAGGTTACAAAAGAAACAATAAATAGGATCTAAAAAGCCATTTTGTTATGTATGCTAAAGAGTATATATTTTTTTGTATTTTAATTTTTATTATTTCAAATATAACTGAAATAATACAAATATTTTCACGGTTAAATTTGATGTAATTCTTAATTCCTTTCTTAAGAATACCTGAGGCTCCTATCACTACTGGTACTGTTGTTGTCTTCAATTCTCGCATTCTGGTCTCTTCTATTTTTAAATCTTTGTAGTAAGACATTTTTTCTGCAGTTTTTCTCAAAGTATATTGTTGTGCGGGAATTACCTTGTCCATCAAATAACACGTATTTTTAGTTTTGTTTATAATGGCGACATCTAATCTGTTGGTAGCTATGCCTCTGCTCCTTAACCATGATTATCTCTTTGCACGGTCAGTCCTGTCTGAATTCCTTGTAAACTGCCCATGCATCTGCTTTTCCTTCCATTTTTTTAAAAATTCCTTTTTTACTTTATTTTGATATTTATTTAGTATCACTGCTTCTGCAGCATTAATTGCCCAACAATCTCTTACTTTTCACCAATGTTACCTCTGATATACTTAATATACCAAGCTGGATTGTTAGTCTCTGTTTCGACACAATTCTGAGAACTTTTTATCCCGCTGCCACCTTTTTTCCTACCAAGTTAAATTCTTTCTGCAAAACGTCAAGGGTCAAGATCTTTATTCATTTTCATTAATTTGCTAGTTCTTCTGTCCGTATATTCTAATTAGTCTTTCCTCCATTTTATAATTTCTGCCCCATAATGCATCAGAGAAACTGCCCAAGTGTTTATTGCCTTGATCTTATTTCTTCCACTAAGTTTTGATTTCATTTAAAATTCTCACCCTCATGAAATATTCTTTTCGGAATGTGTTCTTCATTTTTTCTTGTTTTATTCTATTTAGCTCCAGCATACCAAGATACCTATATCCCTCTTTACTAATCTTGCTATTTGCACCTATAGAAAGTTCAATTACTAAACGTTTTTTAGTTTTCCACGTTTCATGATTAAAACACCACACATTTTGATCCAAAATTGCATACCTAGAACTTGGATGATGAGGTTAACAGTAGATGTTAGGGGCATCAATCTCGTTGATATTCTTTGCAAACAACTTTAAGTCGCCCATGAACAATAAATTAATAATCTTAAATTCATTCAATGTATATCTCATTTTTTTATCTAAGGATTCCAGTAAGGAATATCGTCCAAGAAATCAGCAACACAGGTGATAAGCTGTTTCTTTGAAATATTCTTCTTGTTATATCTACAGCTCCGACAATTTCTGACAACATATCTGTTGTACATTCCAATTGCTTATCGATCTCTTCAAAATCCTATTATTAATACTCTCTGATACTCTACAGAGCATCAGGCATTCTATTTTCCAATTGTCCTGAACCATGTCGTAAGCTTTCCCGTAGTCAACCTAGGCCACAGCAAGGTTTTTATTCCTCTGTTTACAATCTACAAGTATCGTTTCATCTACAAGCTACTGATTTTTTGTATCCCTACTATTTATTGCAATTCTTTTTTTCTTCAGCCAGCATCTCATTCTCGTCCATGTTTAAATAGACACTCTCCGATATTGTGCCTGTCATCAATTTCCACACCATTGGCAAATACTTGGGTCCATAGCTATCAACTGCATTGCCTATTGTTGGGTCTTTTAGACAAAACACAGTTATCCATGAGCGTGTTTCTTTCTCGTTTTTTATCAGGTCATTTAGCTGGAAAGCAATTCTTTCATGTGGAGACTTGATTTTATTAATCTGAAAGCTCTGGGTCCCATTGAGGCCAGAAACTTTCCATTTAGGGATTTTCTAGACTTGCTGCTTTACCATTATAGTTGTAACTTCAATTTCATTTGTTATTTCTAACCTCCCATAACTATTCTGTTGTCTTATTATGTAGAATGTGCCATATGTTTGACCAATTTTTTTACTTTCATGTGCATTTGGAGCTTGGTTTTCTATTTTGTTATCATCCTTAAGCTGTTGATTGACCTTCCTTTGGTCATATCGGATCAGTCAATCAAATTGATATTGTCGTGCCCTTTGCTCTTCCCTTTTTAGTTTGTTTGACTTAGCTTGCAGTCCCTATTTTACTCTTAAATTTTATGACTAATTCTTTTTGTCATACTGTTAAATTTCCTTGAAATTTCATTATATTTGCCTTTCTTTAGTGTTACACCTTTTTTTGCGCGTTTAGGGGCATTGATATGGTTTCTGAGTTCGCTAATAATTTTTTTAAATTTTTTTTCCACTAAGCTCTTTCACCTTATTTTCTCTCTATAGTTTCTCGAAGCCTAATGTTCTCAATACATATACCGTTATAGAACTAATAAGTTTGTTTCTTTATCACTTACTGTTCCCATTCTAAAATAAATCAACCCCTGATCCACTTCATAAGCAAAGATGTAAACAATTTATTAATCTATGATTTAAGGATTTGCTGGTGTATTCATATTCCCTTTTTTCATTATATCAATAATTTCTTACATCGTTTTTGTACTTCCTTCTTTCCTACTAGAGCTTCCTAGTTCATGAACCAAAGGTTCTCTTTCACACAAAGCCACTGGTATTTCATTCATAGCAATCTCCGCTACTACTTGACTAGCAACGATTGTCAATTACTCTTCTGATGCAATGCTTCTTTTTATATCTTGCAACTACACTTGAGTCAGCCAACCATTCTTCTTTATCATGCGAGTTTGGTCACATAATCGCTGTTCAGTTACTTCTGGGGATTGTTTCTCCTTCCACATATTATGCATTCTGCACCTGTAGCCTCGTACAGGTCTTGCGTTACCATTTACTGTCTTACTCAACAAATAACACTCCACTCCTGCTACATTCATAGTTTTGGACCATTCGATTCTGGCAGTTATAGGATAAAGACTAGGACCACGCTGCTCTTTCATTGGGTGACCTGCAGAGCTAAAAACGTTCACCATTAGTTCCAGTCTCTTTTACGCTGTTATGTAAATCATTGCTTTAATTCAGTTCACTCATAAGGGGTTGATGTTTGTTGTAAGTTCCCCACTTGTATTTTTATTTGTAACACCATCACTAAAAGGGCTGCCCTCCAAAGCTCTAGAGTGAGCCATAAAACAGACCAGCCCCCACAGGATGCCGATCCGATCTTTTATTATTAAATAATTCTAATTATTATAATTACTATAATAATTATAATTATTATAATTACTATAATAATTGTAATTATTATAATTATAATTTTCTTCCGGTTTCGTGCATTGATTTGAAACTTTTCCACAACGGGTTATAAGCAATAAACTAAGGTGCTAAGCCGTTTATGTATTTCTTTTTTCATGTCTATTTGGTTATGTTCTTGTAAAATGATTAGAAATGTAAATCTCTGAATTATTTTCATTGTTTAAACAAAATAGTTCATTATAAAATGGGAAGGGCTTGTTCAATGTTCTGCAGTGTTCTGTATTTCGAAAGTGACAACTTTTCTGGGATCTCATTGATATTTCTTGTCCCCTTCTTAATCAAAGTGCACGAATTAAAAAAATAGGTATGGTCTTAATTTTCATTCTTTGCATTCTAGCCACTTCTATTTCAATGTCTTTATATTAACTACGTTTTTGGAATTTCGACGGTGATATATTACAGTCTGTTAATACACTCTTACAAGGCATTTGACACATTTCAATCAGTTTATCTCTCATAACAATATCTGACCTGTTAGCCGATATTGTTTTGTCGGTTCTTATTGGAAAAATCCATTAGGATAGTCACTTTAGGTGTATCAATAATTGGTAATGCTTTTTGTTCATACCACTCATCAGATGTGTCGATGTCATAGTGGTTGCAAACTTTCCAGTATATGTATTGGCCAAAACCATCGTATCGATTGGTATATTGGTTTGGGGAAAGAATAGAACATCCTGAAATGAGGTGGACAATGGTGTCAGTACTTTTATTACAGAACCTGCACTTAAGGTCTGCACCCTTGTAAAAAATTTTTGCCTGATGATTCCTTGAAGGCTTTGATCTTGAGCAGCGAAAAAAACCCTTCTGTCTCCGGCTTGAGACAAGCACTATGTAACCACTGATGAGTGTCAACAATGTTTACATCGGCTTTCTCGTTTCGCAGTGCATATTGGCAATGCAACGGTTTTCACTTCCAAGCATTGTTGACAGCCTTCTTTCTCTTTTGTTTTGTTATTCCTTTTAAGTTCTTTGCATTTTCAATGTTCTTCATTTCTCTACTAAACTTAATTTTCAGAGTTAATTCTTGACCAACTTCTTTAGCTTCCTTCATAACCAGATGTGACCTTTTTAGTTCCTCATGCGTTTAGACGAGTTTCAGCATCCAATCATGAGATAAATCTAAGTGCCTAAAAGGACCAACACTGGTTGTGTCATTATCATCATCATTATTATTATTATCCCACAGTATCTTGGGGTCTTCATTCTCCAGCACCTGTTCCCCTTGGTGTTCATGCCAATTCCAGGCCTGGATTTACTAATAGGCCAAGTGGGCTCTTTGCTTAGACCCCATCGATGTCTGGAGGCACACTAAAACTAATTTCAAATGGACGTCAGTGTTAAATTGAGTCATTTATGTGGGTTTTGTGTCAATTTTGTAACATTGGTATCAGCTCTAAAAGACTTTATTCATAGGGATTATCTTATAGCTGAAACTTTCTGATAAACTGATTGGATATTTGCTAAACTATCCTCTTGATAAAAAATGTGAACAAGTTGACTCCTCAAGACCAGTAAGAAGTAAGAATGTGGGTAAAAGGGGAAGAGTTCGTTTATTGCTTAAACCCCTGTTAACATGTAAAATGCCAAATGATGAAAACGTTGGAAGGGAATGGCTAGTGTATTGTTTAAAAACCGGAAAAGTATTTTCTGTTGCAAGCTATTTAGCATCCCAGTCTCATTATTTACTATTGGGTTAAGTGATTGGAAAAACTGCCAGTGAAGAGATGCTGAAAATGATAGTAGATAAAAGCATAAAATCTCAGTTAGTAGTTGGACTGTTAGGGCAATTACAGAAAAGGAACGTGATTCGACTTTGGCTTTACAAGTAGAACTTGAGAAAAAACCCTGGAAATGTGTTCTATTGCACAAAGTTGAAACCCAAATTATCTCGACTTCAAGAGGTCTTTCTTTCAGAGGTGGTAAAGAAAGAATAGGCTCTAGTAACAATGAAAATTACCTTGGAGCACTGTAATTCCTGCCAAAATTTGAGTCTTCTAGACATAGCATCTGAAGAGGTATGGGAGTGTAGATAGAGAAAATATCTCACTGACATTGTCAAATTTCTGAAGTCTATTTGTAAGGAAACAGTGAATCTGATGACAGAAGAAATTATCTCAGTGATCACGAGTAAAGTAAACAATCCAAATACTATTCAGTTAATCTAGATTTCCCGCCAGATGTAAAGTAATACTGACCAACTTACATTTGTAGTTCATTATATCAAACCTAATGGCAAATCTTCTGAGCGATTTCAAAGGATTATGGGTTTATAGTTTTTTCTGCCAGCCTTACACAATTTCTTCTTCGCCTCCACATATAGATGGGATCACTTAAAGGCTTTACTACCTGCTAATGGGATTGTACTGTAATCCCTTTCGTAAACTCAATGGAGTGCGAGGACTGATGCTGTTAAAGCTCTATTTTTACATTACCTTGAGACAAAGTTAAAGCACTAAACAACATATGTTCTGACTGCAGAAAACCAATGGCTATAAAGTTTGAAGGTGAACGCCTAGTTAAACAAATTAAAGTACTTGAAACAGCACCTCTTTCTTTAATACGGTATAAAATCTTAAAAGGTTTTATGCAAGCAGCAGCATTTGAAAAAATTGAGATCGACCGTCAGTTGTGAACCTTGTATGAGAGTTTGATCTTCTTTGTTTCAGAAATAAAACTATGTCAGTTTGAAGAAACAGAAGATCTGTTTAGGGCTTTTGCTGAACCTGTCTATTCAGCGACAATTAACAGAAAATACGAAAATACTGCCTTGGTGAATCAGCTGACAGTAATACTCAACTGGATCCATGTGAGAAGTTCGAGGTAGATTTCTATACCATATTAGATTACTTTAGAAACGATTTAGAGCACAAAGTAAATGGCTACTCAGATTTAAAGAAAATATTTGACTTCTTAACACAGTATAGAAATGAAATATGATGATTGCAAAGCCAAATGGGATTGGCTTTCATTAACTACTTTAGTGACCTTAAACCATCAGTTCTAGATGCGTTTTTCCAGTTAAAAAACATTTTGTCTTCTGAACCTGACACATCTCCTCTCTTCTGAGGTATAGCCGTCTTTCCAAATATTTCTGCCTTAATAATAATACTCCTTTTCATACCCATTACAAATTATGAAGAAAAGAAATCTTTCTGCATTCTTTTTAGGCTAAAATATCACCTGGTGTCTACCATGGAAGAAACCAGATTAAACTCACTTTTATTATTATACGTTCCATCTGACCTCTTGCAATTGATTGACACAAAAAAGTTCATTGACAAATTTTACATGAAAGAAAAGCGAAGGATTTTCTATTTTGAAATCTACAGTTTGCTGTACTTCGTGTGCTTTTTTATTATTGTATAATTTGCTTGAAACCTTCTTCAGGTTAATTCCTTTCTTTCATTGTTCCCCTCTCACAGCCAAGCTCTTCATTTTCTATCGCTCATGACACTGGAGGTGGTCAGAAGGGTTTCCTGGTCATTATTCCTGTCAACCTATTTTACATAATCCGAAAGACGGTTAGTCGGTCTGTAATTTGCCGGACTTCCATTTAGTGCGTCCTTTTTAATCAGGACTATCTTCCGGATCTCGTACTTGTAGGTGTGACACTAATGTCTAGAAACTCCTTCAGTAATTTAGCCATTCTGTAGTGTATGCTTGTAAATTTCTTCAACTAGAATACTTGGAAGCCGTTAGGACCTTGAGCTTTTCAGCTGAGCGTTCTTGCCAACAGTCTTAACTGACACCCTCTGCAAAGAAGTTTAGTTCTGCTTGACGTTGCTACCATGGTGCTTTAGCAGATGTTTTGTATTTTAACTCCAATTTTTTTTTCAGCTCTCTTATTGATTTTCTTTAGGTTGCGATTTCCTCTCTCTATGCCAGATCTTGAGGTTTTCTGTAAAACTCATTATGTTTGTTTCAAAGCATTTTTTCCTTATATTAGCTTTAAACCCCCTTTTGGATTTGGTATCTTTCACTTCCTGTCATTATTACAGCGGGCACTATTATTGTATAACTTTTGTAATGCCTTTGATCCCTCCATATTTTAATACCTTCTCTAGTTTAGTCACGTCTTTCATCAGTTTCTTCCTATTTGCTTGTCTAAAACGAGTTTAAATCAGAATCGCTCAGTTGTCCGGAATTCCTTTCACCAGTTTTTGTTCATACACAGGTTTATATTAAATTCTTACAGGATTACCTTCTGACTTCTCTTTCTGGGTCTTCTACTTCTATTTCTTGCTATCGGGTCTCTGCATCCTAGTATATCTCAGATGTTTTGTTTTTGTAGTAAGGACATCTTTTTGATTTCTTAAATGGCAATCCTTCCAGAAATCTTTTATACGTGATCATGCATTCCTTTTCTGATTAGTCCAGGGCATCTGCAATGATAGGAACAATAGTCGATCTCATGTTCAACATTTTGGCAGCTTCGATCTCTAGGTCTTTATATTTTCTACGTTTTTTAACTTCCGACATTTCTATCAGATAGCATAGATATGTCTATAATAATATATTTGTTTTTTTCTATTTTTTTGATTATGATAGTTGGCCTGTTGGAAGTAATCACCATGTTAAAATGGATTGTTATATCCTACAGTATGACTACATATTTCTTTTTAACTACTGTGCTCCGGTTATGTTCATACCAACTTGAGGGCATATGGCATATTTCCCAGTCCATGTAGATTAGATCTTAGTCATATCTTTTCAAGGTATTTCTTTATCGCTAGAGCTAGATTGTTTTATTATTATCATAATCATCATATCTAGCTTGGTCCTATTGTGATGGCTCTGTCTTCACAATTTTATTTTAAACATACTATACTATGGCAAACCATATTAAAACATAATAGAAAAATTCATTGAAAATTAATAGAATCTTTAGAACATTTTGTACTTGCGTGGGTCACTTAAATCGCTAATCATGTCTATGGCACTAAGCACTTTTCTCAAGAAATGTTTGATTTAATGATTACTAACCTACAAACAAAGTCAGGAATAATAAAGCACAAAAACATTAATCAATCTGTCTTAGGAATCAATTAAGAAAGGCAATCATAAAGGTAATGCTAAATTGAAATAATCACATCAAGAAAAAAGCATCGAAGAACAAGGAATGGAATCCTTTGTCTAAATCTAATCATAGAAGACCTTTTCTCTCTTCTGTTGGTCACATTGTCGATTCGATCTTTAAGGACACATGATATTTTAAGTCACATCTTTCGATTTCTTGTGGTGTCTTAGATATATCTTTGATGTGATACAGGAAAAGAAGCCTCTGGCTGTCTCTAGCTTTCTTCCCAGGAAAATAGCCTGTAAAGCTGAGGGCTTTAAGTTCACTCTTTCGAGTAATTCATTCTTTGATGGTTTTGAGGTGCTGTCGTTCTTTTTCTGTACGTTGTAGCACCGAGGAGTTCGTTTCGTGTTCCGTGTATGATACGCGGAACATGCGACGATAAAACCACATTTCTGCGGCTTTGATGTTTTTGACCGTCATCGAGAAAAGTGTCTATGGCTAGCACACATATAGTAGAACTGACCAATTGAAACAGTCAAGAAGTCCCACCTTCAGCTGCAGTAATAGCTTTTTGTTGTTTAGAATGGAGTTCACTTGATTTAGGTTGGTCTTGGCCATTCCCGTATGCCATCTGATCTCCTTGTCACACCTCTTATCTGCGACCATTGTTGCACTTAAGTAATTGAAGGAGTTAGCCTGTACAATCCCGATTCTGTTGCATGTCAGGCTGCTTGTTGAAGGTACTCAGATACAAGGTTATTGGATACAACCATACACATGGTCTTCTGTTAATTGATTTCTTACTAAATAACCTTGTACACTTCATCTAAAGAGGTATCTTAGAAGAGGTCCAGTAACCTATGAAGGCCCATTTCACTGTTTGCAATCAATTTGATGTCATCAGCATATCTAATGTTGTTGATACAAACACTGTTAATGGTCAAACCGTCATTTAATTCCCAGTCCTCTAGCTGCAGGAGTATGTGCTCTCTGCGCATGTTGTAAACATCTGGTCTCATCACGCAACTTTGTCGTACCCCTCGGCTGGTTTTTGTCAACTTCTACAAACCCTTAGGCAGCACGTCATTATCGAGGTGATAAATATTGTATATAATACAGTGCCTTTTTCTTCTACTCAGAGGATCTTGAGCATGGTGAAAAGACGCTTGTGGTGAACTCGATCAAAGTCTCTTTTGTAGTCTATAAAGCACACCTAGATGTTCTGTTGGTATTATTTTCTTCGTTGACGAAATTTTGTGAGCGTACAAGTTGCATTCCTTGCTCCCTTGAAGGCATGAAACCATAATGAATACCACCTCTAGGTGGACCTTTGAGCAGCATTGTTCACATATGATTTTCAGCTACAACTTTAGGGTATGATTCATGAGACTAATTGTTTTGTGTTAATTGCAATTTAGCCTGTTTCTTTGTTTTTATCAGGGCTATGAATATTGACTTGAACATGGTGTTAGAACGTTTGCCCTGGTCGTAGATTTTGTATCTGATGGTATTTTTCTTCGTATTCTTTTCCCAGTCTTCTTTCTTTCATGAGATCTTTAATTTTGGGGGCATTCATTCAGCTGTCCCTTTCCGTTCCATCTCGAGTATATGCTTGTTTTCTGCTTCAATTACAACTATTTTGAAATTGTACGACATTTTGAAGAAACTAAGGATTCAATGTCTTGCAGACCTTCTGTCACAGCAGTGAAAAATTTCTTCATGACATCAGTTTCATTGAGGATATTGAGAATGACCTTTAACACATGCTTTGGCGTTTTTTAGTCTTTTATGATGTATTGACTGTTGGAACTACTGGGAAGTGGTCACTGTACGCATCTGCTACGGGCTACGTCTTGAATTTTCATACCTCTGAATGTTAACGTTAATTACGTAAAACGTATTCCATTTGGTTTCGTGTTTGATTACCCAGCTTGATCCAAGTGTACTTGTGGCAAGGGTGTATGTTAAGCTATGTGTTCATTACTCTTAAAACCATCTCCTTACACCAGTGGATGAATTGTTATCCTCGTTCGTTATTTTTTCCAAGGCCAAAGAGTTCTACTGATTTCTATTAGGTACACAGACTACATCATCCATTACTATGCTGGCGTCGTTCGTTTTGCACTGTGCGTAGGCCTCCACCAACAAATTGTAGAAAGTGTCTATTTTATCGTCCTTAGATTACATTGTTGGTGCTTATACAACAATGACGTTTACATTGAACAGATAGGTTTGAGCTGTACTAGAATTGAGCAATCAGATCGTGTGGTCAGATGGCCAAAATGAATTTTTAGAACTTTTCATTTTGGGTTAGAGGGACTCCGTGGTTGTATTTGCCGCCCCCGGAATAGACTAATATTTTGTTTCCTTTGGCAGATAGTCCTGTTTTTGTCCGCTTTCCCATAGCACTGAATTTAAGCCTATCAAACCCAAGGATCACATTATTGAGCTTTCCATGCTTGAAAAGGAATCTCATGTTGTAGGTGGCAATTCGTTTTTCTTTGTTTTTTGTTTTTCGTAGATATTGTACATGTTCTTGTGAGCGTTCGTTCTGTCACAGACATTGACGATCAGCGCAGGCCCGTGATCAACCAACATGACAACTGCACAAGGTTCTTTGACCCGTATTGCAGCAAGTAACATTGGCGTCGTATAATAAGTCTGAAACGTTTTCATCGTAAGGTCATTTAAAATTGCTACCACTGAGCCTACCTGTTTTTATTTGTAAGTTATTTAAAGATTACCAATCATTGCATATTGTCTCTGACCTAATCTAAAAGCGATTTAGAAGAAAAAATGTTGTCATTTGGTTTCAACAGCCAGTTTTTCACAACTGTGTGTCGAATTCCAACGTTTTAGATGAACATTCAAAATTTCATTAAAAATTCGTAATTACCTTAACGATAAATTTTCGATAGCATGAAGCACGAACACATGAACATCATGTAACACAAAGCTTATTTAATTTTCATGCTTCCAAGTCATTCACTTTTTTGTACAATAACTCCCCTTAGAAGTATAAACAATTTCTCCTCCAATTTACCAGGTTTTCGGTGAACGTTTAATCGAATTCTAATCTCACCAACCACACATAAGGAATCTCGCAAAATGTTGCAAAGGCTGGTGAAGGATTTCAGGGATAAATTTAATTAGTGTCCATAGCAATGTGTTGCTATTCTTTTGACTGCTCAGTAAGTAATTGTACTGCAATACCTAAAGGTTTTCCCATCATGTTGCTTGCACTGTCGTAAGTATGCAATTTTCAGTATTCAAATGAACTCTTTGATGATATTTACTTTCTTAACACTGAGTATATTTTCTATCTCATAGAATCCTAAAAGATCTTTATTTTTTATCAAACTTACCTCTACACGGTTTCCAACATTGGTATAAACATCTACATTTGATGCAAAGTATCTACATTTTTATGCAAATGATAACTTAATGCGCAATACCTGAGACGCCATAAGATCAAACATTTTGTTTTGTGTGTCATAGTGTGTATATTTGTAACCAATATTTCCGTCAAGACGTAAGACATCATCATCCTTCTTAGCAAGTACTGTATAGGCGCAAAAGCGGAGTAAAATTTCCATTATTTTCATTAATTTTAACTGCGACTCCTTGACTACCGAAATACTTGAAACATTTAAGAAAAGCTATTACATAGTTGTGTCTTACTTTCCTTTTCTGGACAATGATTTTGTCTACTATTTTTTAACAGTCACATTGAGGAACAATTAAGTAGTACGAAGCTACAATGTGAGGGCGAGTGGTGCCTTGATAATCAGCAAAATAGTTGGGAGTCTTATACCGATTTTTAAAACTCTACAAAAATACTAGGGCTATTTTTCTTCACGTTATTGTAGATGCTGCCTTTTTTACCTGACTTTGACAGTAGTAGCAAAATACAAATTAGTTTCTAAACAAGGAAAGTAGGTGTTCTTGAAATTTTTCAAACAAAACTTCTTCTTGAAAGTTGGTGTTCTAAACCGATTTGCACACAGAAACTGAAAATAATTATTCTACCAACTGTAGTTCTGCATAAACTTGAAAAAAAGAAATAAAATCTATGAAATAATGAGCCAACGCTTAATTAAATCAACTGATACAATGATTTTTGAAATCAAACTCTTTCTTTATTTTCAAGGAGGCAAAAATCTATTGGGAATGGCAAGGTTTATGTATAGTGTTCTGATACTCTGCCTTATACTTCTGCATGCAGAGCTGATAAGTGTGATATTCAGTGTAATATAGCATTTGGTAATGCTGAAATCAATGGTGTTTTTGTTAGCGTGGCATGGCGTTGATTTAGAATCCATAACTGGAAGACAGCCATATTGCTTTTATTGACCAACTGGCAGGGCTCATTTTTTTCGACAAATATTCTTTAATTTGGTTTATTTCATCAACCGAAATCGATGTTGATTGGGGTTTTTTCACAAAATTTCTTCTTCTCTTCTAGAGTCTCCCTTTGATGATTTTGTTTTATAGCTTTTAGTTTAAAAAACTAGTTACTTGTTTACTTATGCTGTCGTCCCTTTTCTATGTGACAATATAACTTTGTGAGCGCAATTCCTTTTCATGATAAACTACCTCTTTTTCAAGTTGAATGTCTATTTCAGGGTCGTAATGGTTTTAAAGTGTAGGAACTAAAAGAAAGCGATATTATAGCAACACTATGCGACACTTTTTGTAGATATACTATGAACCCTTTGAAATAATTCCTATATGTTGGAAAATGTAATAAAGTACTTCATTGAACGACCCAATGCACTTTATTAAAGGAGTCAAAGTACTTCATCAAAAATTAAATAAATGCAATAAAATGCTCTATTAAAATGCAAATGTCCACCAATCGTTTTAACTTTCAAAGCTTTTTAAAATCAGCACGAAATGACCCTTTAGGACTATAATTTTTAGGTTCGTCAAGAACATAAAAGACAACAAAACGAACAACAACAATGCAAGAAGAAAAAAGGCAGAAAAGCTCACAAATCCTTATCATTTTATACTTTTTGTCTCTGATGTAAATTTGATTTCTTGTTAGCCTATTAGGATGCGTTGTCCTGTTAATAATTGGTCGTGCAATCTTTTTTCATTTTGGACACATATCGTTTTAGCATCGGTGTTTGTTCATCACCATCATCCTATCCTCCACACGAGTCACATCTCAAAATCATAATGGTATTGATTTGAAAGCAAAAATCGAAATTCTTGAGGAAATCGAAAAAATGGATGGAACTGGGAAAGTTAATTTTACAAGCTTTAGAAAGGAAGTTGAAATTAATTAAAGAATTGTATCAAGGGTTTGAAATACAGAAACACACATCAAGAAAATGCTGCAGCAGGATTTCCCACGACAAAATATAAACATGTCTTTAAAGAGAAAGGTATATACAAGGCATGGACCATACAGTATGCTCGACAAGATAAACTCTTTCTTTGGCGGAGTTGCACTTGCTGTCAGTTAAATAGTTCACTAATTGATCAGAGAATCTTCATCCATTGGTGCAAATAATGTATTTTTTTGCTTTAAAAATAATCATTTTCTTTGTTGTTTTCTGCAAATTTCTTTCAAATAGATAAACTGTTCACTTTTTCTTTCTTCTTTTTCGTTTTTTCCAGCCATCTTGTAGCATACTTTTCATACTTTGATGCCAACCCACTTCCAAATTTTGACTGACTCATCATTTCAATATCTTGTCTGCTCTTGTCTGCATCTTTACTTTATAGGCTGCGAAAATGTGGAGTGGTTCGTTAAAATTAAGGACAACTCACTTCGTGGAATGTTTCAAGAAGTAATTTTCCGGTACTGACGAGAGTTTGGCACTTTAAATTTTTTGGTCAGTGAATACTTGTACACTGTATTTCTTTAATTAAATTGTTATTTTTAAGTGTTTCCACGTTCTGTTGATAATAGTTAAAAGCTTTTTGCCTTTTATTTCCTTATATCGATTTGAAAGATTACACAGATAAAATGGAACTCCTTCATTGAGGCTCTCTTTACCTGTCATCTGGTTAATCACGAGTGTGGTATTTCACATTTAAACTCGAGACCTCACCTATCTGGCTACGTCAAATGTTTTTCGTCGCAGTTCGTAATATTAAATTATTCACAAGCTTTGCTTTCTCACAACTAAACTCTGTTTCCTATTAAAGATTGTTTATAATGTTTGTGGTTGCTCCTTTGCACTCAGTACATTAATATCTGTCTCTTTAAAACAGTTGCTTTAGTAAAAAACTATTTTTAAATATGTAATTTGTTAACTTTAACAGGAAACCGAATGTGTACAAACTATTGACATCTTATACGACAAAGTAACGCAGGAGTTAAAACTCCTGTTTTTTAACAAGAAAAATCACTTTCAGAGAAGGTAGCATCTTTTAATCCTGGCCAAGAGTTTATACAAAACATTTTGCCAGTATTTAGACAGGCATTCGTATTAGAGGCCTTCTTTTCCTATTTACTTGCCGTTTTACCAGGAAAAGTATGTCTTTCTCACATACTTATATTTATACTTCCTTCAGTAAAGTAAATTAGAGGGTGCTCAATATATTCTATAATTTTTTTATCATACATAAAAGAACCTTGGTACTTCAAATGTATTTGTTTTGTCAACAGATAACCAAAATAAATATAAAGTCAGACAAAAGCAAGTCAGTGTCAGTACCGAATACAATAGTAAAAAAAACAAACAAAACAACTCGTTAGAAAAGTTGGTTTCAAGAATCATGCCAAGCAGCAGTTAAGCAAAGCATTGCTGATATTTACATAAAAAATGGTTTTCCAGGACATATTTGAAATCGTTATTTACTTTTGGACATCTATAATAATTAAACAATGTGCTTCTTTAATGCTTGATATTCTGATTCAAAGTAATTCCTATGGCACTCAATAAATGTCATTTGTTTCTGATGACTATGACAACCAAAGAGTAAATCATTTTAACCTTCAGCTCAGAATGTAATAACACTCGATCTCTAAATGTAAACTAAAAATTTGTTTTTGCAGTAAAAATACCATTTTGCACTATCTTTATTAACTTTTGGACAAAATAGAATGGAATTGTTTGTCATTTTCTCCCGATCTTTTTTAGGGTACTTATGTTCAAACTATTGGTAAGTCTGCATCTAAAAAGGTCACTTCTTGTTATCACTCTAAAGAGAATCACACCTGAGTGTTACCTATATAAATCTAAGACCTGGACAGGTACTCTCCTATCTCATCTAGGTGTTTTTGATTGAGTTCATATAGGTGTTAGTAACTTAATAGGTCCAAATCTTGCTGCTGCTCTTCAATCTTTGTCTTCTTGACGAAAACTGGCCAGCTTTGGACTACTTCTATAGGTATTATCATAGGAATTGTGTTGATGAGCTTTCCTTGCTAGTAAAGGTAAGTTTATTTTGTAATGTGTAACACGTTTCTTTCAATGCCTTCATCGTCATGGAGTAGTTGTCCTTAATTCTTATAAATAATTCTATGAAAGTAGTTTTTTACCCCGGATAGCTAGGTTGTAAAAATCAGCTTCTGAGTAAATTTATTATATCTTTATATGTTTTAATGGGAAACGTTTTTCCTATACAGGGTTTTTCCCAATGCTTCACATTTCTAATTTCGTTCTGATGATTCTGCTACTCATTGAAATCTTTACTTTATCTAGACATTCTTTTCTTCGAAAATTTCTTTCTGTCTTTTTATTTTTTTCAACTGATCTTCTTTTATTACCAGTTTTTCCGTCCGTTTACTTATTTGTTCTTTTAATTTCTTTTTCCATCTGATTTTGTAATTGTTTGTGCTCCTGTCAAATTTACATTATATTTTCAGACTGTCTGTTCAAGTTCTTTATACCACATTATTCCCATTGCAGTTCTGATCAATTAATACTATTCTGGTCAGTCTTTCTTCCTACGAGTATAGTACGTCTTGGTTTAGAGTTTCCAGATTTCCAGTTCAACTAAAATTACGCATTTGGGGTTGAACCTTGAAGTTTTAATATACTTTTTAGGGTTTCAGTTCGTGTTCTTTCTAAAAGATCAAGATTTTTCTGCCTCCAATTAGTGCACACTTGTGGATTGCATGTCATGGACAGGATGATTTTTTTTCGTATAGCTTAAGAGCAACTCCAATGCTTAGCTATACAGTCATTCTTTCAATTCCTACTCTCTTTTCTTCTACAGTCATTCCTTTGTTTTGTTGTTAATTTCTTTGAGTTGTCTTTGTACACGGCCGCTCCCGTTTATCCAATTACCTAGGTACTTGTATTATTTTGTTTTTGTAGTTTATCTTTTTTCTGCATAATTATTAGCCTCTTCAACATTCGTTTTCTTGTTTGTCTTTCATGTAATAGTTTTTCTTTTTAACCTTATTGTATGTATACTATTGTTTATTCCATTTCTGCAAGGCTTCTTTTGACTTCTACTAGTAGTTTACTTCTTGCTCCCTTGATATGATCGATATATGCTATTGGTCCTACTTTTGTTGTTAAAGGTATGAGTACCTCTGTGGGTTCTTTAATACTTTTGACCTCCATAGAGTTGCCACAGCTAAGCAAGTTAACAAGACTGTTTCCAATTTCAATATCTCCCTCACTTCTATCGATTTGTTTTTAAAGAGTTTGTGTTTATTTCAATACAGTAGTCACCTCCTGACAGCACGGGCCTTGGGATCCAATATCAATATATTCTCGGACAAAACATGGTTTTATTTAAACATTTTTGTGGACAATACGAAGCTGCCAAAATAGACTTATAATTACATCACTTATTTCCCGTTGCTTTTGCAAAAGCTGGAGTGACCTTTGCTAGTAAGACATAGCATGTTAAAGTTGGAGCCAGAGCCATTTGGCTTCAGAGTTCTTGAAAATGACTTGGAGAATGTAGACATCTTTAGGAAATTCTCTCGACTTTTTGGATTTTGCAATAAACATTTGCTTTTCTTTCTCTGTCCCAGACATGTTTTCACACAAAATAACGGTCACCTTTTCCTGAGCTTTTTTACATCCTTGAAGTGTTTGATCGTTAGTTGTGGAGGCTCTGTCGATCCGCGAAAGTAAATTCCAGTTTCGTTGGCATTAAAAATATCTTTATTCTTGCAAGGTTTCAGAAGATCAGATAAGATGTTGGAGGAAAATCGGTTATGATGCTGCTGTATTAGTTGTTTCCTTCTCTCTGTGCTCCGGTCTATATTTTAACCCATATCGAGCTTGAACCTTTCCAGCCAGCCAACCGAGGGTACAAAGTGACGTCTCATCACAACTTCCAGCTGTGTGGCTCTTGTCATCAGGATGCATAGGATCAGTTGAGCATATTGTATACTTATATATATATATATATATATATATACATCTATATAAGACAAAACCAACATTTTAAATGTGTAGTTGATAAAATGGAAGGACATTCTTGTTGGACAGTGATTGTTAATGGACAGTAAGTCAGTCACTGGCCTAAGAGTAATTAGATAAAAAAGATGGCATTTGTCAAGCTGTACTTTGAGTCAGCTATCTTCATACTAGACCNTTAAAGCAAAAAAATACATTATTTGCACCA
Organism: Morbakka virulenta; assembly: GCA_003991215.1. Taxonomy (NCBI): domain Eukaryota; kingdom Metazoa; phylum Cnidaria; class Cubozoa; order Carybdeida; family Carukiidae; genus Morbakka; species Morbakka virulenta. The sequence goes on from RDPX01000227.1 coordinate 736,139, forward strand.
ATGGATGAAGATTCTCTGATCAATTAGTGAACTATTTAACTGACAGCAAGTGCAACTCCGCCAAGGAAAGAGTTTATCTTGCTTGTGCAGAAACGCATTTTCGTGTACCCCACACATAGGAAATCCCAGCCACTTGTAGATTGTTTTACCATATAAATAAAAATGAAAATTTGACATTAAGTATATATATACATAAATATATATACATATATACATACATATACATATATACATACATACAGATATATATATATATTAATATATATATATATATATATATATACATCTATATAAGACAAAACCAACATTTTAAATGTGTAGTTGATAAAATGGAAGGACATTCTTGTTGGACAGTGATTGTTAATGGACAGTAAGTCAGTCACTGGCCTAAGAGTAATTAGATAAAAAAGATGGCATTTGTCAAGCTGTACTTTGAGTCAGCTATCTTCATACTAGACCAACTATTGCCACTTGTGAGATATTTAAGTACCCAAAATCAAAATTCAGTGCCGAGGGAGAGACAATGAAAGATGCCAACTACAGGGTGAAGATTGCCGAGTCTCCATGAAAATAAGCATGGGCAGCATAAGAGATTCTGATAGTATAAACACATATTGTGGTGAAATGAAACTGATGTGATTAAAGCAGTATTCTATTTGCAGGTTATCGAATCTCGGAGCAGAGAAAGAGACCCGGTGAGAGACGATATAAAGATGTATGGCATCATAGAGGAGATGACGAGTGACTGCAATGTGTGGTAGTTAATACAACCCCCTGTGTAGACTATGATGGTGGAGGTGGGATAAGGTGAGGTGAAGCAGTTAATGGAAATTATTAAGGCCTAATTGAACTGCTCATTATCAGTAATGTGATTTTTTAAGAATTTTATTTGTATCATGAAGGCTAACAAATTTATTTGATGTTCCTTTTTCCAGACCGGGATTAATGTATAAACTTAATTATTAGCCATCTTTATCAAAATTATAAGAAGAATATAAATTTTAAATGCTCTACTTTAATATATCTAGCTGTTCTCCTAGATAAAAGGTTTAGTGAATACATTAAAAAGGCTACTTGCACAAAAGTAATTTATGAGTGCTAGTTTTATGGTAGGTCTCCATAATAATTTTTAATGTCCGTAATAATGGTCTATGTTAATATTATTTGAAAATGTATCAAAATAATTAAACAATAAAAATGAGTAAAGTTGAGAAATATTGAACTTAAGAGAGGCATAAAAAATTAATACAGAACAAGGCAATTGCATACAACGCTTGTTTATGAGAAACTCAGTTAAAGAGTTCATTATTGTGAGAGACAGCACTTTCAACAAGTTTTAAAACGTTTTTCAATATTTTCTAATATACTTGCTTGTATAAATGATAGTTTTAGTAAAAACATTCATTCCTCAAAGTATGGCGGTTAAAGATAACACAGAAAAACACAAAATCCATTGATAGTTTACTATTATTTAATTTTCTGTTAAGATAGTGCAAACTTTCAGTTGTCACTCTCAGTATACAAGTGTCTTTTTTTGTCAGTAGATTATTATCTTTATCCATAATAATTCTAGGTTGCCAAATAAAAAAACATAATTTTTTTAAAGGCCAGCCTCAATGCTTTTTCACTCTTTACCTTCTACTTCCTTTAATAGCTAGGATGATACCATATAACCTGTTCTTATAGTAAAATATTAATTCTGCTGTACTCTAAATCTATGGCTCCTGATTGCTTAGCATAAATAATGCTGAAAAGAAATTGGGCTGATTGTTTAGAGATCCTTATAATGTTCTTTTTATGCGTTCACTATAAGACATAGTCCAAATGAAATATGGGAAACAGGAAAGAAGATCATACTGAAAATTGCAAGGGAAAAAATCCCCAAAAAGAAAAAAACAAGGTTCTCGTGGATTTCTAATGAAACGCTGAAATCAGTAGAAAAAAGAAGGACAATCAAAGCAAGTGGCCTAACCAAACCTGAAGATAGGGCGGCATACAAACAACAAAATGCAGTTGTGCAGAGAAGGATGCGAAAAGACAAACAGCAGGCAATTGATGAACAATGCAAACAATCAGAAGACAAATGTTGTCAAAAATTTGACAAGAAAGTTCAAACTAGCTACTGATGCTGTAAAAAGCGAGATTGGAGTAATGCTTACTAAAGGGCCACAAATTAAAGAACGATATAAGACATATTGTGAAAATCTTTACAAGAAATCAAACATCCGACCAGTTGACCAGCACGCAAAGAAAGACCAAGAAGATAAACCCCCACCAACATATGCAGAAGTTGAAAAAACAATAAGAGAGTTGAAGGCGGACAAATCTCCAGGAATAGATGATCTTCCAGCTGAATTTCTAAAGAAAGGGGGCAACAACCTCGTCCAATATTTCTACAAAATGTGCACAGCGATTTGGAAACAAAAAGAATGGACATCTGACTGCAAAATATCAATATTTGTCATACTTCCCAAAAAAGGCGACACATTTGAATGCACCAACAACCGAACTACCGCCTTGATCAGTCACAGTAGTAAAATCAT
>RDPX01000227.1:759267-802754 GCA_003991215.1 Morbakka virulenta
TTTTTTCAATTTTCAAGAAAAAAAAAAAAAAAAAAAAAAAAATAGAAAAAAAAAAAAGAAAGCTTTATATATGTATGTATTTATATAAATACTAAATTTCATATTGCTCATTATCAGATTTAAGGCAAAGCCTATGGCTTTAAATAGTCATCTTCCCTACAACTAAGCCATCCATGTTTCTCTTAATATCGTACCATTTTTGCATAAGTTAATTTCAAATATTTAAAAATTATTTAAAATAGAGGTTCAATGATCTGTAAAAAAAGCACAAAATTTTATATGGTAAACCAAAACACTGCTAGGTTATTGTTAACTAGGGATTGCAAAGCAATTAAACCCTTGGAGAGTCAACTCAATGAGTTGAGAAATTTAGTTAAATTAAATATTGCTTCCGTTGCAAAATAAAGGAAAATTTGTAGATTTGGTTTTCACTAAGTATCGTACTCCTTACTAATTAGCTTTATCCCAGATCTATAAACTGTTAAAAATAATTTCTTTATGTTTGAAAATAGAGCTTTATCTTATAGACGAACTATTGCCACCCTTGGTTTTTCTTCTACGTATTATGACAGAAACTATTCGGGTGAGCTTTCGTAGCTGTTACCGGCTCATTTTCTACCTTCTAGTACCGTTCTTTTTCCTACATATCTTTATCATCATCCAGGTAATGTCTCTCCTTTTAACAGGTCTTTCCATTAATGTAGCCTTTCTTTTGGATGGCAAGATGACGGAGCTCTCTGTCTGACTTCTGTGTGGTATCCTTCGTCATATGAGTTGACTGTTCTTAAGTCAAAGATCAACTCTAATTTGTTTGATTAACAATTTGTTCTGTCCATTATCTCTTTACTCCCCACGCCAACCCCGGTCATGTTTATAAACTCAATGAGTGTATAGTTAACCATTAAATATAAGAAAAGAATGACCCTATGGTTTGAAAGATTTATTTGTTTGAATTGGCAACATAAAGAAGGGAATAAGACAAATCCCTGGTCTACAGATTTCTTCCTACTCCTTGGAACTATGAGAATCATGCTCTATCCACTTAGCTCGCTGATTGATCAGTAGTTCAAGGAGATTAAGTGTTATTTCTTAGGATGATATGAGGTTAGCAAACCACTGCAGTTTGTTTAAGAATACCAGGTGAAGTGGACTTCATTTCCTTCTACTCAAAGTTCCTGCATCTCCAGGTATATATCTATATAAAACAGAATTCTTGTGTAAAATTCTTTTCTGAGATTTTATGATCTTTTCCTTTTCGTTTGTCTTTTTATTTCCTATTGTATTGGTTTTTATTAAATAAAAATAATGATGATGATGATGATGTTAGCAACAGTAACAGAAACATTAATTATTAGCCTTTTTGAAAAATAATAATCAAGTTCTTTTAAAAGCTATAAAAGCCAAAATAACACGTTTTAGCTACAGTCTTCCAAATTGTAATTATTACATGTACATTAAATTAGTAAGGGTGTATGAAAGCAAAGAAGCTAAAAACGAAAAGAGAAAAAGAAGGAAAGAAAAAAAACAACAAGGCGCCACAGATAATAAGGAAGCAAATATTTTCAGTATGAGGAAATCTATTAGTTTTTTCAATCAAATCCCTAGAGTTTGTTTATAAATACCATATATTTATTAAAGCTAACAATAAAATTTAAGGCCCGTTTGTTACAAAAATGCTATTTAACCCTTCAAAGGGTTTTATTTGTGAAGATTCCTAACTACACTTTAACGAAAGATTCTAAAAATAAACACAGGTTTTAAAAATCCGAGAACATAAATAACTCATGATTTCTTTCTCTTCTTTTGTCCATCTTGAAATTTAACGTCTAAAACAGATGTCAAACTTTTATCTTTATTTTATTTTATTGTGTTTTTTTTGTTAAATTCTTTATCATAAATTTGCTTTTCTGTTGATCCAATAAATATAAGCTCTTAATGACCTTAAACCAAAACAAATATAAAGTACGGAAACCGGTCATGTTTAAAAAGTCTTTCTGCTGTAAGACTTTGTCTCTGCTTCTAGCAAATCCATTAAGTATGGCTTAAAATCCATTTAATATTAACAGAGGAGCAAGAAAACACGTACTGTGTCTTTTTTCTTATTGTCAGTAAGATTTATATGAGCTATCTGTCATTTTAACAATGAAACTAAATAATAGTGATTTTTAACTTCAGAACTATTAAGTGTGGCTTCTTAATCGCTGCAGATAGCTGTAAGTGGCTCTGGCTAGTGATATATCTTTCCAGATTATTAAGGTTGGCTTCAGATTAGGGTTGGCGCCATGGAAACTAAGAATTGGGCAGGAAATTAACAGTTGCAGCACAGTGATTCATAGGAAATATAGGATTCTGGGATCACTTTGCCAAGGAGTAGACAACATATCACGCAGGCTGAACTATCTCACGAGATTTAAGTATTATCTTTTAACATCAAAAAATAGAAATCATTTAGATATCGCCAATTGAAATTAAACCAGGTTTTCTCTCACCGAAATATGACAAAATTGAAATAAACTAGCTTTCAACAAATTGTCTGCTATCTATTGAAATAGTGTGATAAATACGGATTAGTTTAATATTCAAAAGCAGACTTGAAAATTAAATTTATGTTCGCAGTCTGCAAAAGGACTAAATTTTTGCAAATTTTGAGTAAATTGAAAGCTGGTTGCAATTAAAACCAAGCGATTCCCAGCAACAATTGAAAGAAAAATTCGTTTTTATGAAATGATTTTGCAGAACAGTTGCTAATTTAGGTTACCGAAGACCTGATAAGATTTCCTCTTTGAAAAGTAATTTAGACGAAAAAGCTGAGCCTTTCTAATACTTCTTTAAATGGTGATTCGCTTAAGATTAGTAGAAAATATATAGTTTTTTTATCCAAGTCGTAATCAAATTAAGTAAAATCCATTAAAAGTCACAAGGATTCTGCATTGAGGAGTAAAGCCTTCTTTTCCTGACAACTTACACTTTTCAATACAAGTAATGTAATACAGCACGAAGGTGTGACTCTCTTTTTCAGATTACTCAGCTCATTTTTTAGTGTTAAAGCAAAGAGAATGTCATTTGAACTAGTCTCTGAATTATGGAGCGGCAAGTTCTTACTTCACGTTACTAACATAAACCTGCTGTAATGAAAGGATAAAAAAGATCATATTATTCAATCCAACATAAAACTTAATATTGCTTATGTACAAAATAAATAGCATTCTAAAATCTCGAAAGTAGTTAATGAAGAATATCGAAATCACACCAAAAGAACATAGATAAATCATTTGTTAGAATGCTGCATAAGGAGATTGATATTTAGTAAAAAGACGGTTGGATGGATACAAAGATGTAGATTGTAAGAAAGATAGACATCTTGATAGATTAATAAATGGATACATAAAGAGGTTGACCGATGGATAGAAAGACAGATTAATGCATGGGAATACTTGAATAACAGATAGATAGGTACACAAGTGGATACTTAAAGAGAAATGAAGAGGGGGGAGGAAGAATTAACAAGTGATTATAATATCCAGATAGCTAGATAGACAAAAAGAAAATCCATAAAGACTTTATGAAGAAAAGATGTTTATAATTTCTACTTTTGCTATGTGCCTTTACATTAACCCTTTTCAATTTCTGATAATAAAGATCATTATTCTTAATTAAAACGTTAAGAATGACCGATGGATAGAAAGACAGATTAATGCATGGGAATACTTGAATAACAGATAGATAGGTACACAAGTGGATACTTAAAGAGAAATGAAGAGGGGGGAGGAAGAATTAACAAGTGATTATAATATCCAGATAGCTAGATAGACAAAAAGAAAATCCATAAAGACTTTATGAAGAAAAGATGTTTATAATTTCTACTTTTACTATGTGCCTTTACATTAACCCTTTTCAATTTCTGATAATAAAGATCATTATTCTTAATTAAAACGTGGTTAAATGACATACTTTACTATTATACATTTAGCATCATACTTGAAAAAAGATATGGAGTTTCCTATTTTCTAATTATGAATCCTTGTTTTTCAGTGCTCGGACCATACTATATAAATTGTCATTGAGTATTTCACAGATTTTACCCATAGCTGATCAAGACAAAATNTGACCGATGGATAGAAAGACAGATTAATGCATGGGAATACTTGAATAACAGATAGATAGGTACACAAGTGGATACTTAAAGAGAAATGAAGAGGGGGGAGGAAGAATTAACAAGTGATTATAATATCCAGATAGCTAGATAGACAAAAAGAAAATCCATAAAGACTTTATGAAGAAAAGATGTTTATAATTTCTACTTTTACTATGTGCCTTTACATTAACCCTTTTCAATTTCTGATAATAAAGATCATTATTCTTAATTAAAACGTGGTTAAATGACATACTTTACTATTATACATTTAGCATCATACTTGAAAAAAGATATGGAGTTTCCTATTTTCTAATTATGAATCCTTGTTTTTCAGTGCTCGGACCATACTATATAAATTGTCATTGAGTATTTCACAGATTTTACCCATAGCTGATCAAGACAAAATCCAAATAATGCTGACCAGACAAGCTTGAAAAGATTATCTTGCGTAACCGTTAGATGGACACCGAATCAAATTATGAGTAAGGTTCGAAAAGAGTTAAAAAGTCTAAATTTATCTCTAAAAATTATTTCACTATTTTAAAGAGTTTTTTACTAACGTTGGGATTTGAAGCAAATTAGTATATACTTTGGTCCTGCCTTTAAAATAAAATGTACTTTCATAATCATTGCGGTTATTGTTCACTTTATTAATGTGTTTTTGTTAATATCCGTTGAAACACGGAATATAAAATTAATTTCCAGTACAAAAGTGAAAAAGCCCAAATAAATTAAGAGGAATATTTTGAATTTGTTGTTGGTGGTGGTTTTGACGTCATTTTCCCCCAGCAATTGGAGCTCAGACGTTTCCCTTTTGAGGGACCTGGATTTGACAGTGAGGAATTTCTTAGCCGGATAACCTTCCTGGCGCCAACCAATAGTATTTTCTTTTGAGAAATTCCAATTCTTTTCACACCCTCGGGGAATCTAACCCGGATCTCTTGGTTATGGTCCAACTGCACTAACCATTAAGCCACAATATATGTAACATAAGTAACTATATATTGTTCCATATAATATAAGAGGAATATTTTGAATAAATAGTGCAAATAATTATATTGTTTAGAGACATGGAATAATTTTTAAATGATAAAAGTGTCATTACAAATTTGGTCAGAAATATAAAACAAATGTTTTGCCGGACAACTTGACCCGCAAAGTCGAACTGAAACATCATCCAGTTACTACTTTTGCCAGGATCAGTTATTTCAATAAAGACTACATGGCAAATATTATTTAAGCATTTTCTGTAGCCAATATTCCTTTGCTTACATTATTATCCAGTGTTTTATTGAATTTCTAATAAAATATATGCGGCTTTAAACTCTTGATGAGCTAACAATAAGCTAAGCATACTTGAACCAGGAATATCCTAATCACATGGAAACAGTAAGAGAAGAGATAAAAGATATAAAGATATGGATTTTTGTAGGCGAAACATTATAAACAGAAGGACCGCATGTGTGCCACTTTTTTATGGGACCATTCAAGAATGTTTGTAGTTCCTATTTGGTAAATACAGGCTTACTTCTATGTATAACTTTCTTTACAGTAGGTCAGTCTCCACAAGATTGCATTTGCCACATAGAAATCGAACCTGACAATACTTTAGTGCTTGTAGCTGATAGCGCTCAGTATCTCAAGAAGGCGGTTGATTAAAAGATTTTTGTCAAATTTATTTCATGTGAGTTGCATGGTGCAGAACACACAAATATGTGACGTAATTCGCCAACAAAATCCGCTTGTTGATTTCCTTGTGCTTAATGCTAATAATAGGTCGTTTGGGCGAGACAAGATAAGTGAAAAAGGAACTCTTCTACCACCGAAGCCCGTCGTCACCCGGTGGGTTAGGTGACTAATGACCTTCAAATAACTCCGCAATAGCCCTGAAAAGGTAAAGGACGTCATTTTGACTTTTGCCAGTAAATTGGGAGCTTTAAATCAAGGTCTGGTATAAAATCGGCACTGACTAACATTCTCCGGGGGATATTTTTTACTCGTCAAATTTATCAAACATGTTGAAAGTTCCACTGTTTGCGTCTGACGTTGTGACGAGACTGAAAAAGAAAATTCTCAGGAATTTGAGCAAAAGTAAAAAAGAAATTCCTCTCAGTTTTGGCGAAGAATGAAGGGTTGAAAAAATAACAGGAACCAGATGAGTTGAAGTACAGTTTTGAAGAATTAGAAACACTCTCAAAATCACTTAACTGGTTTGTTGAAATCGAAAGGAGTTTTTCAGTTTACAAAAGAGAGGTGGCACATGACAGTGTTCGCCTGCTGGAAGAAAACATTAGACATTTCCTTTTTCAAAAGTTTAATATTCGCAAGCAGAGTGATTTTAAAGCACTAATTCAAGTGTTAATTGCAAATAAACCTGTAGATCATACTTGTTTGTTTTTTTAAATTGTTTATGCAAATTCCATAATACAATGTTGATGTTTGTATAAGTGCGTCAAAAGCGTTTTGTTGTAATTTAATGATGCTTTGCAAAAATACTTAAAGAGTTATTTTTAAGTGTTATTTTGCTTTGTTAGGAGGTATTGAGGGAGATTTTCTGGTATCTTTAGGGGGTTATTTTCAAACATCCATGAGTTTTTTTTATACGAACTTTAACTATGGCAAATTGTTTAGGAATATAAAATATTGCTATTGTACAATTACTGCTGTTATTTTCTTTGGCTAAAACTATTGTCAATATATCCTTTACCACCTTTTTTCTTTTTCTTTTTCCAAGTAGGCAGGGTAGCACAGAAAAATTCAAACATATTTGGACAGTGGTGGACAGGAGTTAACTATCAATAAAAAGCATGGAAATACAGAAGTAACTGGAGTGCGCATTCAGTACTAAGTTTTCAGAAAGAAATTGAACTTCTGTCTGGAAATGCATAACCATTTATCAAAGTTTATATGACTAAGTGACTAAGTTTATAATTTTTTGTTAAACGTATGGTTCAAACAGGTCAGAGCCTCTCAAGAAGTCTTTCTTTAAAGTTCTGGAAGCTAGTATCCGAATGGCTGTCTGGTTTGTTACGTTTAGTAGAAATATAAACTTTTTAAAAAAATGGTAATGGTAAAACTCAATACGTTTATGTTTAAACTCCAAGATTTTACTTAAAATATAGTAATATATAGTCAAATGTAATATTGGACAGGAGTGCAAGGAGCTACATAAGGTACATATTAGGTTCCACAGTGTTATATATTAGACTTTATGGTAATTTATACTGTGGTAGGTAGTTTTACATCCAAACAGAGTGTTTTATGTAATTACAAAATGTAGTACAAATTTTCCAATTTTTATAGGAATATATATTTCTGCAGATAAGAAATATATGTACATGGTTTTCCTCACAGTACACCGAAAATTCAAATGTTAGTATGTCATAAATATATGTCTTCTTTATTCGATCCTAAAAGTTTATTAAATGTCTCAATCTCTTTCAGTATGTCATAAATTAAGATGCCCTTTATATTGTAACTCATAGTTCTTAAGAACGTAATGTCATGCTGTCAGAGATAGACCCATGCCTATTTAATAATATAGTTAATTATTTATCAAAGCACAGGTTACTGAATGTCATAAATAAGCGTTTAGTATATAATGTAGCCAACAGTTTACTAAAATTACGTTATTGTTTAGCATTCAACTTTCTCATGTGTTCTCGGATCAGTTTTTTAATGTTTAGTTACTTACTCTTTACAATACATTCATCTCTATTTTCATTCAATATTATTTGTCAGTCCTTTGAGAAAAACCAGGTCAATAGGTTTTTATAGTGATATGTAATTTAATACTGACAAATGACAATTAATTAAGGTTTTCGCTGGTTGTTTTCAGGAGACTTCAGGAATCAGGAGAAGCATCAAAGAATGTTACATTATAATTGTTTAACATTATGGCTAGAAAATGTACTCTAATAATAAAAAATATGGCTAGTCGAAAATTAGGCGACCAACTAAAATTTTTTTCAATAAATGCTTAATTAAGAAAATTTTAAATTAAAGTTAGTCAAATTCCCTTTTAAAAATGGAAAACCATAGTCCAACACTGCAATAAAAGCTCAGTTTTGAGAAAAAAACTCCGAGGAAACATATACTTTGTCTATAATAAGATTTATCCACAAAGGAAAGAGAAAATGTAAAAAGTGTTTATTTATTTTCAAAATTGAGGTTAATAACCTAAGAAAATATCTTTTAAAATGTATAACTAAATAAAACTGCAACCTACTTTATATGTTTTGTTTCCCCAAACAGTGGGGCTTAGCTAAGAGGATCTTCTTTTTCTTTCATAACTACATCTCCAACCCCCACTGGTTATCATATTGAATTATCTTAGGTTGACTTGCTTTTTTCAATCCTTTTTAATTTCTTTTAAGCACTCCAACATGCGATGGTTAACTGCCATGGCACGTGTTTATATCTCTGGCAGTAAGCTTCCGCAAGGGTTTATTAAGGTGTTGCATAATATTTCAAGGGTGTATCTACAAATTTTGACGCTCAAAATCGCTCTCAGGAAGAGTGAGTTTGTACCCTTTTTTCAAACAACTCTTTTAAAATCCAATGAAATAAATTCAAGTACCATTTTATCATCATATCCTCTTGATCTTCAATGGTCATATAGGAAAAACATAAATCGTTACTTTTTAATTAATATCGTAAAAGCAAGGTATAATACCAGCAACATTACTTAAGAAAGATAACTTGCTTCATATTAGTTAAGACAAAGTGGAGCAATTCAAATGCCTCAAATGTACGTCTAGCTTGTATGGTGACTATTGTTTTTAAAAAATGGGAATAGTAGGGGGACAATAAGAGTGAAAAAGAAGATTGAAGGAGAGAGGGGGTTAATTTCAGAGAGGAATGGGCAGGGATAAATGAATATATATATATATATATATATATATATATATATGCGTATGATCAACAAAATATCTAAGACATTGTCATTGAGCCACAAACGGAAGTCCTCATCAACAGTTTTGATATCACCTCGAATACCTATCAGTTGGCAAATCAATACGTGTTGATGGGATTGAATTTCACCACAACGACAAAATGGATTGTCCCTTAGACCAATTCTATGCATGAAATCGGCATATCGTCCATATCCAGATCGTAATCGATTTAAGAGCACCCATTGTTCACGCTTCAGGTCATGTCCTGGAGGTTTCACCGTAGGTTCAGGAATAAATTGGGAAAGCTGGTTGTCTGTATTACTCCATCGCTGTTTCCACACATTAGCAGCCCAAGATTTGACAGATGCTGTATCGTTTATGGTGGAAGCTAAAAGGTGCATGCGATTCGAAAGTGGAACTCTGCTCTTCAACCTATTGTTTGTAAGTGGATATTCAACCAATTTTTCAAGAATGTGCCTTTCCTCTGATAGCACACGATTATATAAATTCAATATATTTTTATCTCTTCTTAAGTCGGCAGGCTCAATACCACAAAGAATAGGAAGAACATCAGTTGAAGTCGATTTTATACAACCACTCACTAGTCTCAAGCATTCATTAAGTGCAACATCAACTTTATTGCAGTGATGGCTTTGGCTCCAAACAGGAGAACAATATTCCGCAGCAGAGTAACACAAGGCTAAAGCAGATGATTTCAAAGTCGAGAAATCAGCACCCCACCGACTGCCAGCAATACGACTTAGTAGGTTACATCGCTTGGTAACTTTAGAAGAGACTTCAATCAAATGATGTTTGTATGAGAGAGAGTACGGTCTAGTGTGACACCAAGGTACTTGGGAGTTTTATCAAAAGGTAACCTTATGCCAGATATTGAGACATTGAGTTCATAATCAGCTCTTCGATTAACAAGATGAAACACGCTGGAAACAGTTTTGGTGATATTCAGTTTGAGTCTAAATAAATGATAAATAATAAATGATAAATGAAAGCTAGTTGCTACGGGTAACAGAAAATGAATTTAATCTTAATATCGTTTTCCACCCTATATAATATTATATATAAACGTCTGCATAAGAAGTAAAGGAGCTACAAAACGCTACTTTCAATTGCTTTTCAAACCAAGGATTGATAGTAAAATCCAATGGTTGCAACCACTGATTTACCTCAAATAAAATCCAAAGACATGTTTCAGGATATATATTGTAATTTACATTGCAATGTTAACCTGCAGTAGCCAAAGCCTTTTCTATTTTAAGTTGTAAGTCCACATTTTTCCCAATCTGCGCACTCCTATGTAGAAATTCGCATTCGTCCTTGTTCCTTAATTCACTGAAAAAGGGGTGTAACTTTGTGTCAATTTTAGGACTTAGGATTTTTGACGCCGAGGGGATTTTGTTATTGTCAGAGATTTTAGAAAAAGGGCCCTTTATAAGAAACATGTTCAAAGAAACTTTTCCAGCTAACAACATATAACATGAAAAGACACATGCACTTGAAAGGCCTTTTCACTGAACTTTAAAGAAAGGTTCACACTAACATAAATTATTACCTAAAATCCACTTTAGTACATGACTTTGTACATACATCAGGAACGGATAAGATAACTCGATTTGGAGCAGTCGTGGCCCTCTTCACCAGCTCTCTCCAGATCTTCCGGCCCTCGGCAACTCTCGTTGCTTCTGCCATTGTCAATCCTCAAGGGTCTTTGATGTTATCGCTCGGTCTACTTTTTTGTCTGCCTCTGCCTCTCTTTGCAATAACCATGCCCGTAAAAAGATTTTTTTCTAGACTGTCCTGTCTCAAGACGTGACCTATGAAGGATAGCTGGCGTGCTTGTATTGTGTTTAACAAACGATCTTCGCAGTTGATCTGTTGCAATGCCGACTCATTAGTTACCCTGTTTGTCCCACTGATACGAAGAATTCTGCGATAACACCACAGTTCAAAGCTCTCCAGCAGTATCTTGTGTCTTTAGGACCCAACCTTTTGACCTAATAAGTTGATATCGGGAACACAAGTGAAGATAGGAGTCTTCTATTTGTCTTAAGTGATATATTTCTGTTCTTCCAGATGCTAGTGAGAGCAATCGCAGCATTTTTTTTTGCAACTACTGTTCTTTTTTTGCTTTTCTTGCAATCATCATATTTGTTTGAGAAAGTACACAATGTGCAAAATTCCAAATAACTAAAACAGATGGAAAAATCATTGCAAAAAAAATATAGTATGGATTTAAGTGAAAAGGGTTTCAGCTAAAGTGAAATGTTAGTTAAAAGGGGTGAGTTTAAAAGTACAAAGTCATTGAAAGGGCACTTTAATCAAATACGTCAAAGCAGAATGAGTACCTCTCTATATAAAGGAGTATACCCTTCAGGAAAATTTTAATTCTTTTATTAAGGCTGAAAGACAATATACATGAAATGTAATGATTTCGTTATCTGTATAGACGTATTCTTTCTTAAAAGTTAATTTAAAATCTCATGATTGGCTTTGCAGTTATGAACCCAAATTACCTTTTCCTCAGTAATCAATTTGGCTACAACATTTTGTTTACTTTAACGAAAATTAAACAGGTAAAAAATGGGGGGAGGGGGCGGGGCAGTGAAAAAAAATCTCCTCATTTATTATTTATTAGAGCTAAAAAACTCAGTTGGAAAATTTACTATCTGAATTACTTACTCTCTTTAATAAACAGTCCGTTTTGAAAACTTTTAAAATTTAAATAAAGACGATATTAAAGAAATGAAAACAAAGAGGATAGCTACAGGAAAATAAAAAAATAATTAATAAATAATAAAGCGTAATAGAAAATACTGAAACACTGAACTATCGTTATCTTTTTTATTTATTTTCCCTTTTTAACTTTCTCTCCTTTTTACTTTCTCAAAAAACCCAAAGCCAAAGTACAAAACTTTTATATTTGGTTCAGAAAGTGAAAATTAAGCAAAATGTAAAATTTAAGAGCAAATTAGAGGAGGAAAGATACAGAAACCTGATAACTTAGCTTTATTTTCTAATACATAACTACTAATCCTCAAATATCAAGATATTGCTTTTCAATGCTAAGTAATAATGCAAATGCTTCAGTTTAAAAATTTATCCAGGATACTCCATACAAATAGACCAAGTGCTAAGCAAGTAAACTAAGCAACCACTCAGGATTGTTTCAAATTATGTTTTGTACGATGTTAGTTAATATGTGGTTCTTTTACTAAACCCAGTTACATGAATCATAAATTTCGAGTGTGGCTGTACAGAATTTTATAAGTTTAATAACTGAATTTTTTAATAGCAGAATTGCTACTTCTTTGCTAGATCGAATTTTTCCATAATGGAAATAAGGTGTATTGACATATTTCTGTCAAACAAAAAGTCAAATTTTGAACACGTATCACTTTTATCACAAAGAGGGTTATTCAAGTTAACCACTGAGTACAAAAAATGTTTGCAGGACTTAGTAGACATAAAGGTGCCTTAATTTCAAAATTAACGAGTATATACAACAAGTCAATTTAAAAATTAAACCAATGAATCGAAAGTGGGCTCTTATTTCTTCTGCTGTGCTGATTTTTCAGTAAATGCGTTCGTTTCTTATGATACAAACAACAATTGTTCTTAAAATATGACAATTTACTCGTCAAAGAAAGGTTCTTAGAAAAGACCTTATAGCATTCAGTATTAAATCTGCTCACCCGTTGACTTTTTTATAGACATCGGGTACAACTGCCACCAGTGCCTCAGATAATCGTACTGATTCTGCAAAGATATAAACCGCATGGCTTCAGATTTGATATAAGAGATGTCTAATATGTCCACGAATCCAATAATAAATTTGTCGTGTTGTAGGATTTTACTTTATTAATTTTACCACGACTTTGAATAATGTTATTGTAGAAAACACTAAACCTATTCCCGTGATAAGTTAGCATGGATCAGAAATCAAAATTGATAGTCTTAAAAGTGCTCATCGGATTGTTTTCTCTTTTTGGTTAATGTAATAAAGAGTGAAGAAACCTACTGTAAAATCTTTATAACAATAAATAATAGCAAAATATACTAGTGACGCCTTCCTTAGATAGCACAAGAGGCTTCTGCTAAAGTTAATCAAATATTAAATTTCGATTATGTATGAGAAATTAATGTGCAATTAGTTAGAGTACTTTAGATCATAAAATATGAATAGTAAGAGAATTTAGCAAAAGCTGACCAAATAAAAAGGAGAATAAATAACTGTTTATTGTAATAAAGGAAACGAAAATTATTAATCTCCTAGACTCATTCTATAGGATCTTTTTTAGAAAAACAAGCAGAAGAATTGAGATTTTATGACTCGATATGTTTGTTATCCTTTTTCTTTGTGAGTGCAATTTTTAATTACAATTTTAGGGAAACGTGAGTGTGTGTATAGGTCGTGGTGAAATTTTTCATTAATGTGTTTAATTTGCTCCACCAATAAAGCAATGTATATTAATGGAAAAGATAAGGTGTTTATTGAAAATGAAATCAGACAAAAATAATGCTGTAAAGGTAGATTGGAATAAAAACATTAGGTAAAGTTAGGGAATTTTTACCACTTGAGTTCCTAATGCTTTGTCACTAATCCAAAGTTGGAAGGAATTGAATCCTGGTATCTTATAGTTAAGCCATGATCTATCATTACCATCTTAGAGCTGACAAAACACTGTTCGCATCTTTCCCAATCCAAAAATCTCAAAGCCATAAGAATGTATAACGCAAATATCATTTGGTGGGTGAAGTCAACAATAAAATTAGCAAGTGACCCTCCATTTATCTTTTTTAGCAGGTATAATTTTAAAACTAAAAAAAATTCTGGAGGTGGATTTTTAAAGCAATAACTTTGTATGAAACTAAAAAGATTTGAACTATCGACACGCGGCATTAAAGCAAACATAAAAATCACTTTACTGTTGGCTTCAATTAAAAGAATCTCTATGCTCTAAGACATCAAACTTTTGATATAGACCCAAATTTATTTCAGCCCGTTTCTCTTTGTCCTCTAACTATGACATTTATGCACTTTATATGTATATATGCGTATATGTAAATGTCAAATATATTACACGAACTGGTGAAATTTCTACTAACTCAATAAAAGCCATTACTTACAAGGTATTTGAAGAAATTGATAATTATTTTTATCGCAGACGTTATTTTTTCAAGATTATTGTAATCAGCGTCTTCATCGCAGTCTTCAAAAGTATTACAATCTTGTGGCATTCTACCTGCAATAGTTGTTACAAGGACCTATACTAGTTGTTTTTGTTTATTTCATTAGATAATTGTAAATTTAGTTATTGATGAAGTGTTCTACACAAAAAGCTTACGGAATTCATTAGATTATTGTATATTTTATGGTTATCTGGTTTCACGTTTCTACTGGGACACACTTACAGTGAAATAGGTGATGCCTTAAATTCCTCTAAAACCATAAATATTCTTTGTCAACAAGAACAAAACAAAGTTCCCCGAATGTACTATTTTATAGATTTTAGTAGGCACATATTAACAAAATATTAAAAACTGGGGAAATTATATATTTTTAGTTGCTTTTCGTTGTAGTAAAGCCAGGTTTATTGAAAGGTTTTATTCCCTGTTTATAATTTAATTAGAAAAAATTTATACAAAAATGTGTACATTTTGACATTAAGTTTTATGCTTTTCCGATATTTCTATTATCTCTTTGATCAAAATCATGCAAATATATTAAATAATACATAAATATAAATATTAATTTGTAGGTCAGTTAATATATTCCCATGATTTTGATCAGTCGTATTTAAAAGTCTAACGGTAATTAAATGCCTTCGAAAAATTATTACTTAGACTACAACTTGATGGAGTAAATTAATTACCATTCGGACTGTATTGAAGTAGTTTATTAAAGATAAGATGCAAATGGAAGTTAATTGACTTTTAACATATAAGATTCTCTCTGTTTTTATGGAGAACAAAACAGCTGAGATGCGGAGTGTCTATTTCAAGAAATTGCGGCTGTAATTAGAAAGTGCAATAAAAATTAAAATTTTGCTGAATTAAAATGCTTTTAATTTTGGCTTCATTTATAATAATTGACCGTATTTTCATCGACACTTCTTAAGACCAACAAACGGACAAGAAGATATATTTTCGTCGAAATACTGGATCCTGATAAGTAGCTACAAGAATAGTTAGCACATAATAAATGTAATTTGATAGCATTTTCGGAATGTTTTTACAGAATCTTCTTTTTTACAACGTATTTAGATTTTCAGAGAGCCAACAGACACAAAATGGTGAATGATGATGACTAGTTCATCTAGAAATTTGTTTTTGTAGGCATAAAGGACATGGTACAGGTACCATCTACACTCTCATTTTCTCAAAAGACTAGAAAGAAAATTAATATAGAGTAGTCCAGTTTTGACTTAATTTGGCTTATAAGTCGGCTCAAAATATAATTGTATTAGCATTTTGTTTCTTTCATGAAAACAAAATAATCATTATTTTTCTGTGTCTAAATTAAATTCAGACGCTATCCAATTCTGAAAATACTAAAGAAGTCATAGCTACTAAGTAAAAGCATGTGATATTGACTTAATTAAGTGAAAGGGGTAAATGAGTCCTTGCGACTAAGGTTCAACTGTGCAAGAATATGAGTCTCTTCCTAAAACTGTCTTAAGAATTCTTCCCGTCTTTCGATATTATGCTACCTTGCCGTATTGGTAAAGAACAAGACTGAAAAACCTTCAGTCTAAAAGCGCGAGCCTGGTGTTTTATTTATTTTTATTTTATTACTGAGCAACGAAGTGTCTGCATAAAAACCTCTGAACTTCACTTAATACCTGGATAGGTGTCCCTTAGGTCTTCATTCAACTCCATTTCAGAATTGACCAACTTTTTGTCCCTTTACCCAATGGAGCACGCATTCAAGGCACGCATTAACGACTAGTCCATTATTATGTCAATTGTCTATAACGAAAAGATAAATCAACCAATAACAAGAACAAGGAAAATACAAAAAGATGTAAAAGTGCGGAAATACTTGCTCGCGCTTAAAAACCGTTATTCAGTAGTTTTACAGTGGAATCCCGCTATAACGAACTTTCAAGGGACCGAGAAAATAGTTCGTAATAGCGGGAGTTCGTTATACAGAAGGGAAATTTTTTTATGAAGAATTTCAAGGGAAAATGGCCCAGAATGCTTTTTGGACCCTCCCCTCAGTATATACACTTAGGTGGTGTACTGAATTGTTCGAGAAACGGCCTATACGATGATAAGCGCTGTCGCTCTAATAGATAGCAAATAGAAAATCAAAAGAAATAGGTTTTTCACTCAAAAAATGTTGTATAATGAATTATAACATGGAAGATCAACACTCTTGTTGACTGTTTTATTTTTAAAAGTCAGTGATACATTTCTGTTGTTTTTTATTACTCGTAGCTAAATAGTACAACCTTGAAAAGGAATTGATTTTTTTTCGCATTTCATCCCCCATTTCATCACAAAAAAGATTAGATGTTTGAACCACCTCTAGAGCCTGAACAACTTCACTCTTCGTTGGCGGTTGTACAACAACTTCTTCTTCAATCACATCACACTCTTCTTCACTTTCTTCATCTAAATTAGACACCGTGGCTATGATCTCTCTTCGTCGGTAAGCTGACCTGCTTCAAAAGTTAACAATTCATCATCCGTGTCTATGTAATTGGCTGCTGTCATTTCTGGTGGTACTGAACCCTCCTTTCGCGCTCTTAGCTCCTCAATTTCACTAGCTAGCTCTTGGAACGGGTCATCAGAATCATTTAAACTTAGCTGTTGGCTTTCTGTGCAAATGCCAGCTTTCCAAAAACAGTTCACAATTGTCTCAGAAGTTACTCGGTCCCAGGCTTCTGCAAGATAGGACATTGCAGTTAAGATACTGATATTAGGCACCTCTTTGTTTGAATCGATATTTGCAATGTATTTCTTTACAACATGTGCCCGATAGTGAGCCTTTAACGAACGTATAACTCCTTGGTCCATACCCTGAGTTTTGGAAGTGGTGTTTGGAGGCAGAAAAATCAGCTCCACTGCTTGCAGCTTGTCGATGTTTGGATGAACAGGGCATTTTTCAACGATAAGTGCGATCTTCCTTCCCTCAGCAACGAACTTATTGTCGATTTGCATGACCCATTCCTTAAAGATGCTACCATCCATCCAACTCTTTTTCTGCGAGCGGTATTGACAAGGCAGACTTTTGATGTTTTTGAAACATCTTGGCTTTGCTGATTTCCCTATCACAAACATAGGCAATTTGTCTCCAACAGCATTTTCAGCAGCTAAACCTGTCAAACGCACTTTGCTGTGTTTTCCTCCTGAGCATCGCTCGTTCATATAATGCAGAGATTTAGTAGGCAATGCTTTACAAAAGAGGCCAAACTCATCAGCGTTGAAAATGTTCTTTAATTCGTGCTTGGACAGAATAGTTGGGAGATTAGTCTCGTTTTATGGTGCTGTCATTTCAGAGGTACATGACTTTTCTTCCCCAGATACGTATCTAAAAGTTACATTATGCCTAACCTTCCATCTGTCAAGCCAGCCATTAGAAGCTTTGAAATCATCAAGGTGTAATGATGATGCGAATTCTAAGGCTTTGTTCTTAAGAATCACTCCTGAAATCGGAACATTATTTGCACGAGTGTTTTGGAACCAAGTGTAAACTGCCTTGTCCAGTTTTTCGTTGTCTGCTTTTCTCATCTTCTGTCGCTTAGGATTTACTCCTCCAGATTCATAAGCAGCCATGATGTTTTCCCTGTTTGCAAGCCAGGTTGATACTGTGTTTCTTGGCACTCCATATTTCTCTGCTACTAACTTCTTTGGTATCCCTGATGAAATATCTTGTAAAGCCTGGTACTTTCTTTTAATTGGAAGTATACTTCTTGTCTTTTTTTACTTTATCAGCCATCTTACGATATTTTTATCAACTAACTGTAGCCTAGCAAGCGTGTAGAGCAACTGCTTACTTAACGAATGATCCCTTATTTATTTTGTAATGAATTTATTTGACACCTCGTCACCTAATTATGAGTTGCACTCATCACTCCAATGAGCAGATGTAACGATCGAAACCTAATTACAAAACTACTGTCATATCACTGACCTAGCATACAATGGCACTGATTTGGATACCTCAACCTAAAATCGTCGAAGCTGTAAAAGAAGATATGGAAAAAAAGGAACCAGTACTTGATGTTCAAATTCCCTTTGATTTTCGTCATAACAAAAAATTGGGAAGTTAATTCTTATCTTTAAGGTTACCATGCTTACAGAAGTTTATGGACCCCGACTGTGAATGAAATTTTAGAAACTCAAAGACAACCAGACAACCCAACGGATAAATATACTGTTTGTGTATTAAAAGATGCCAGAGTTGTTGGACATTTGAAAAAAGGCTGTAACGGACGTTTTGCAAAAACAATTTTCTATTTTTTAAGGAGTGATGCCTATGCCAAGTGCTCTGTAAGAATTTCAGAGAAACCAGTGAACCTTGGAGACGGTGAGGGTATGCAAGTTTCGTGTGTGCTACAATTTGAGGGACAGATTAGATTCACTGATACATTAAAAAAGCATCTTTGATGAAATGATTCAATATTGCCGAATATTATTGTCTTTTTTTTCTTTTCACATCAGTTAGTACAGTACAGTCGACCGGACATAACAGAGACACAACACATGCCTGGCCATCATAACACCTTTACACTTCAATTAGACTGACAGATTAAGGCAAACGTATGTTTTCTATCTGTTTTAACCACACGCGATCACGGTTAGTTTTCTCAAAAGTTCGTTGTACAGGGGGTCTTTGTGATGAAGGGACCAGAAATCTGGTTCTTAATAACGAAAGTTCGTTATAATGAGGGTTCGTTATACAGGGAGTATTTTCAGTAGTATTTACTTGCCAGAATCCAAGGGACCGGACTTTTAGTTCGTAATAGCGGGAAGTTCGTTATAAGCGGGGTTCGTTATAGCGGGATTCCACTGTATTTTGATTGATGACAACAGTTTTCGACCAACACAGACACGACAATTTTCAAGACTCTGCAGTTGTAGGTGACGTTTTGTCTACTGATCTGCATTTTTGTATTATATTAAATAAAAATAGTCACAAAAATGTATCTTATTTCCAACAAAGTATTGCACTGATAATTTTTAGCAGCAAGTGACCAATTTTTAAAATTTCTAAATTTTATTGGCCAAAAAATTTAATTACAAATAAATTTTAATAACAAAATTTCCTCTAGATAAAAATGTGTAGACGTAAAACATTTTTCGTATATCATGTATCCTTTAAGTATGTACACTGTGTTCGTTCTCGTTTTGTACATTTTAATTTGCTATTATAGTTTCTCATAACAGGCTTTTTCTTGGCAAGAACCATTTCAATAACTTTGAAATTTGGACTCTAATGTTTTCCAAGAATTAGGTCAATTTTCTCCTTAAAAATAGATCAAATGAAAAAAGGGAAATGTATATTTCCACTCAAGCAATAATGTTTTGTCTCTCTTGATAACTAATGACTGTTTATGAAATTTAGAATTTACACTTTAATTACTTCATGTCTATAAATGAGAATTTCTGATGTATTTAAATGGCTTCAAAAATTATCGATTTCCGTTCCTTTCGGATAGTTTAAAAACACTGATTTGAAAGGTAATTAAAATGTTTAAATTTGGAATTTAGATTTTATTTTAACAGTTCAAACATATTAAGATTTGGACTCTAAATAGATACAGCCTATCTAAGTCATTCATGTCGTGTGTGTAAGAAACTACCTTTTCGGAAATAAACTGAAATCTAAAATCTTGCCACACCCCTAAAAAACGAAAACTGTTCTTTTATTTATTAGAATTAATACTGTCTACTAAAAGAGAGATACTTAAATATTCTTCTTTTAATTGTCAGTAATAGTTGATAACATAGATATTTCGATTGCTATCAAATACTAAAATCCTCTCTTATAACAGTATAACACAGGCTGGCACAAACAGGCTGCAAGTACAAGTTAGTTAGAGGTGGAACTAAAAAAATCATGGCACATTTGCTTCAGGTATTGTAGATACCGTACCTATATTGAAATCCATCTGCCTACTTTTTACACTTCCTGGTACTGTGAAAACTCCTGGTTGAGTAGTAAAATCCTGACACAGATAAATATCATGAGTGCTCTGGCAAAAAGTGACTCCTGGTACAAAATACTTTAAAATAGTTTGAATGATCAGCTCGTATTTTTCCGGTATCCACGTTGTATTCTCGTTATGTATTGTTTTCATTGATTTTAGCCGAATATGAGGAGCAAAGGCTGTTTGGATTATAGCTCCGCCTTGTATGGTGAAATAGTTTTTTCACAACAAAATACTATAGTTCAGACACACCTTCTTAGTATCTCCTAAAAATAATTTACTTACGGGACGAAATTCTTTATGGAGAATTGAAAAAGTAGCTGTTGTACATTTTCGCTTATTTTCAGGTTCGTAATGCTGTATTTTTTACAGTCACCGGTAATGTTCTACTTCCAATGATGGACGGTGGATGACTAACTCACGCTTTAACTACAATACGAGTAAACTTCGTCACGCATAGTAACTTTTACAACTGCAAAGTCTCTCCATCCTTTTGCTACTTTCCAATACACGAATAGCTAAAAATAAACATTACAAATTTAAAAGATGATCATAAGATATTTGAAATATTTTGAGTTTTCTTCTTTCAAATGCTGCCCTTCAAACAGCTTTTCAATTTGCAAGATGTTTTATTTTAAAGCAAATGTCGCCGCCTGGGCTTACAAACAAAGTTGTATCCTTCAATCATGAGGAGATAGCTCTCTTTTGATAAAATTTTCACTGTTTGTTTGAGAAATATAAACAGATTTGTGTCTTAAAATCACCACTTCTGCTCATTTACAGCCAGTAAAAATTGCAGACATTTTTTGTTTCAGCTAGTCATAAAAAGATCCAAATCTTTCCCTTTCGTGTAAATGTCCCCTTTCCAAAAAGAGTATACCCGTATTAACATGTCTTGAATTTTATATTATACCTAATATGAAACTATGGTCTTCAGCAGACATAATAACGCGACGGTAAACATTCCTAATTTTATAAATAAAAGCAAGGCCTGCCTTGTTTATCTTATTCATTAGAATCCAATTTTTACTTCGACAGAGTATATATTTCTTGCCTCTTACTGCATCACCTTGTTCAATGAGAAAAAAAACGCTAAAGAATAATCTGGCCTGTATCTATCTCTTGGGTCTTCTGGACATTTCGTCAGCATTTTTAATCTCCACAATTTAGCATTATTGTTCAAAACCAAAATATGCTCCTGTCTATGACTGGTTGCTATTATTGATCATTCAACTTTGTAAATTAACTTTAAATGAGAGTAAAAGTTAGCTGATATATTTTTTATTGTGTTTTGTAGTCAGAATTACTTTGCAACTGTATGTACGTGAAAATTGCAAAGAAAAAGTTGTAGTGCCGGAAAAAGTCGGCATTTAAGTAAGTATAAGTTAACTCTAAAAACAACAGAGTAAAAAGAGAAAAAAAATAATTCGAGTATAGGTCGCGGCCTTGATTGTATTTGGAAAAACCTGTATCCTCATTAATACTTTTTGTGTAACAAGTCACAACTGTTTTGTGTCGTAATCTAAGTTTGTGATTTATTAAGAACTTTTTTAGTTTCCTGTCATCGGTGTCAAACCCCAATGCAAATCCCACTTGAATCGGGAAAAATTACTAATGCTAAGTGCTTGATGTAAATAATTTTCCTTTCGAATCATGAAAGTTGGTATTGTGTAAAGGTCAAATACATAACTTAAAATTAGAAATTTTGTTTGAAAACCCAACTAAAACTTCGTGTATTATCGAGCAAAGAGATAGTAAGATAAATACTTGTTGCGTATTTATTTGCATAAGATAACAAGATCTATCTCAAATACAAAAAAATAAGGTAATATTGTGTCCTTGAGGCAAGTGTTCTTCAAATTTGTTGAAAAAAGAATTTTGAATTGTTGATTAAGGCTTGGTAAGCAGGCTGAATTGTACCTTCGTGTGCTTATCTTTCTGAGGTCTTTCTGTGCCATAATCTTTTGGCTTTTCCGGAAAGGTAAAATATGATTTTAACTTACTACGGCAAAAATAATTTTTGCATCTCTTGTGTAATAGTACTGTGCAGTAACATTATATATGATTATATATACATATGATTATATATGTATATGATTATATATATATGATTATATATAACTGTATGTAAGCATAAATCTAATAGTATGACTATATATGTTTATATATCCATATACATAAGGTAAAACACGAAAAATGAGATCTATGATTACAACTAATAGTTCTTCGGTTTCGTGTTTTACCTTATGTATATTGCTCTCCTATATGTATTGAAAACTTTTTGATACGAATACACAAAATTACACAAATATATATAATTATATATATATGTTTTTTAGCTTCAAGATTATAATCATAAATTTAAGGAACAGTATGATCTTCTTGTACCTGAGTACTCTAATTAGGTTTCTAGTCTACACATTTCTGTATTTTATAAAATACCAGCAATCTAATTGCTTGAAAATGAGGCAGAATGCATCGCTATGTTCACACAACGCTTTCCTAAATTTTTGTAACTTGCAACTAACTCATAAGAAATTCTTGAAAAATGCATCGCATACTATTTACTTTTTTTTCACTTAACTTTTCCAGCTGTTTCTTGTTGTATGTAACAACTCCGAATTTCAGAAAATAATGTTATTTGCCATTGCAATCAAATTGCAATAGTATTATAATTACTTCTTTTTCCTAAAAAGACTCGTTTTTGTCATCCTGACGATTGCTTGGTGATTTTTCTAATTTTGCTGTCGTCTGCTTTTGAAGATTCCTACTTTGAAAAACACAATTGATTTCGTCCCAATACCAGATGTTGTTCTAATAATGAAACTAGTTATGAAAAGTTGGTCAGTTTTTTTAAAACAATTTGTAACGAAATTTGAAGGCCCTGTTGTCTAAAGTGATCTTTTAATGAATCAAGGACATTTCCTTTAGAGTCTTTGTTTATGTGAAGATTTCTCACAGCTTGATTTCTCGAAAAAGATATGAATAAACATTTAAAAGAGGATTTGAGTTAACGAGACTGTAAAATTGTTGCATCTGATTAAAAAGTTGTTATTCATAATATGACTTGTAATTTTCCTTGCAGAAAGTTGGAAAAATAAACAGCTTTTTGAGTGTCCCATACCTGTAAAGTGGCTTTACAAGTTGCTTTTCTTAATTGTAATCTATTTACCTATCCAGTTACCTTGATTGACCATCAAGAATGTAAAAATAGGCTGGTAAATACCTGGTATTTTGAAATACTAGGGTAATTTTCTCAGCACACAAATAACTATATTTGGTCATCGATACTTGATGACTTGGTACAAAATACTGGCGATAAATAGAATATTATAGTGGTTGGGAGTGGTTAGGAATATTATAGTGGTTTTGAAACTCTATACTTAAGGTATTTAATTTGTTGATAACTGTTTGGTCTTTGCTTAGCTATGTCTTTTGTTACTCTGCCTAATTTTTTTGCATACAAACTTTTCCATATGATAAACCAAAAAAATGATTCATTCGCTCTATCTAAACGGTGTTGACTATGTTATTACTTTAAACAATACTTTTATCAGGGTTTGATATAGGTAATAAGCATTGTGAAAATAAAGCTAATCTTGTGAGCACTTACTGCCCTACTAAGTTTTAGCCTATGTTGTTCCTAAATCGCTCGAAATTACATTTGCTCCCTGTTACAATGTAAATAGTAGTTTTCCTTATAATAATACAACATGCTGATTAGATCTTTATCCAAGTATTTTCAAATGGCATTTTTTTGCCCCTAAATACATATTACGGTCAATAAATCGTTGGCTTACTGCCTAAAAGATTCTCTTCAACCATGTATTAACAGTATGAGATTTATTGTCTCAGGTATTGAAAGCTATAGCACCTGCATCACTGCAGATTTCTGGTTTTTTTTAGGATGAATTGTTAGTAAGAGGTCATGTCGTAGGGATAAACCACTGAGTCATTAAATGATTTCGTAGATTTTTGAGAGGGATGAAGTCAATAAATATAATTTAATAAGCATAAGCTTATCAAAATTACCCTATAATATGAAATATTATGTATTGAAGAGCTTCTTTGCCTTGATAAAGAAGAATTGCTAAAAAGTTTCAGTCACATTGAAAACTAAGGACAGGAAATTAAAACATATGGAAAACAGACATAAAATCAACTGGCTGCAAATGTACAGCTTCAGTGGGGAGTGGGGAGGGTGGGGTTCTCGAGCACTCGAATGGGCAGACTTCTTTTCAGCAAAGTTTTTATTTTGCATGCCATTAATCATTACTTATTTTTGCCACTCAAGTTCAGCACAATTGGATCATATGCTGTCTTTGCATTTTTGCACTCTTAGTACTTATTGATTAATAACTTTTAATGTCACTTCTTGGTTCTATTTTCTCTTTTTTTTCATGCAATTATGTGTTGCAAAGTTAGCAGCTGTCTTGTTTTCCTAGTTTTGAGGAGTATCTCTTTTAACCTTGTCCTTAAAATGTTGTTATTGGTAATCAAAGCCTTCAATTGATATTCGCAACGTTAGTGTCTTTTTTTTTTTTTAACGTCACTTCCCCCCATTAATTGGCGCTCAGACTGTACCCCTCACAGAGACTTGGATTTGGCAGTGAGGAATTTCTTGGCCAGATGCCCTTCCTGACGCCAACCAATGGCTTTTTTTTCTTTTGTAAAGTTCCAAAGTCGCCTGCTCCGGGAATCGAACCCGGAATTCTTGGTTACGGTGCAGTTGCACTAACCATTAAGCCATGGCTCCTATAATTGTCTATAGGTAGAATTCTGTCGGTATCTTGAAACCGACTTTTTTTAAAAATATTATCTACTATTTGTAACAACAGAAAAGAAAAACATCGGTGTAAAACGTGTTACAGGATTTGATTTACAGTTGTAATCTTTTAACCTGTCAGTATGTTGGCCAATTTGTTATATGTTCTCTGCTATTTTTTGAATCTCGAACGCAGATCCTCTGTTTTAGAATAATACAATCAAGATACCTTTCTACATATTAATACACCTGCTATTAGTTTCTAAATACTGAATTACTGCTAAATACTGAATTACTACTAAATTACTGCTAAAGTTAAAAATCAAAATTATCAACTTTTCCTGTTAGTAATTTTTGTTACAAAACCAATGAAAAATCTGTGAAAAGTATGGGAAAAAAAATGAAATTTCACCACGATAAAACAACTAACATTTAAATAAAGCAATAAGTTGATTGATATCTACATATATAAAATGCAATGTTGTGAATGTGTTCCTGTCTTATTGTGTAGTCGAAATGGAATCGCACACCAAGTCATGTAAAAAAAATCAAATTTGGTATCAGAGTTTCAAGGTTGTAATGCTGCACAGAACATAGATTACAGCAAATTTTGATATGCTTGCTGGGACAGCAGTCAATACAAACATGAAAGTCATGTGTGCCCCGTCTCAAAGATAAATACGCATTTAAAAAATGAAATTTCGTAGAGAAACTCAGAAAGTTTGGTGTGAGTGGAATCGGCAGCTCTAAGCTAACGAAAGCCAATGTTATTTTACGATTTGATGGTCAATGTGACTGAAAAAGCCTATTTTAACCATTCATCAGTATCAACATCACCTTCAATTTTCTCCATACCAATTTCGGTGCCACGTGACTCGGCCTTCATCATCATCTAACGGGGGTTCAAAATAAACCACCGTGGCTCTCCATTTCCTTCTATCCTGTGCCATTCTGTACAACTAAACCGTACTTCTTCCACTATTGAAACAATATCATCTGCATATCTCAAATTAGTAATAACTCTACCACCGATCTTGACGCTAATAACAAAACAATCCAGTGCCTTTCTTATTATTTGTTCCGAATAGATGTTGAAGAGATGTGGGGAAAGAATGCATCCCTGGCGAACACCTTGCTTAATTGTGAACCAGTCTGTCAGGTTATGACTGTGACTCGCCTTAGACGTCAAAATAAAAAACTTCAAGTCGAGGGTTGTTATGAAAATTGGAAAACAAAGAGGCCATCGACAAAAGCCCTGCCGTTTTTGTTCTTGATTGAAGAAGAAGAAATACGATTGTTACAAGCCAGCCACGTTTTGTGGCTGGCTTGTAACAATTAATTGCTTAGACTGGCTGTCTAAGCAATTAAGGTCTATACACAAATTCTATTGCCTACAAAGAGGAAATAGTGAAAGTTGAATATAAGTTGCATCCAATGCTCCCAAATGGAAGGCAAACATAGCTCTGCCTATCACTTCTGTTACCTGTTCTATTTCGATTTTTGTTCTGCATTCAAGGTATAACAGTACATGCATTGCTACAGCTGAATCACAATTCAAAAGTTTGCATATACTCTCACACTATCTATTTGGCTGAATTTGACTGGGACAAGGATTTTTTTATATAAATAGTAGATACCTACTTTTTTTATTGTCTAAATCAATAGTAAGAACGTACAACTCGCCTGGCATCACAAAGACAATTAGACTGATTAGTAAACATACTTGAAGTGAAAATTGTTTTGAGTGCAGTAGCATGATAGCATTTGAAAATTTCCCTTAAAATGTGATTTTTGAATTAAGTGAATAGTATCCCTTTCCAGGGTAGTCTGCAGTATATAGAGAACATTTGGGAACCTGTTTAACATGAATTTTAAAAGCTGGATAATTTTTAAAGAGTAAAATCACATCGCTAGAACAACCGTTAATCTATTTCTCCTGACAATTTTTCAGGACAGCAAATAATGACAGCACGATAAAGAGGCTCCCACAAAATTCGAAAATCAAATTACGAGAGCAGCTTCCGAATGCTATCAGATTACTTCACACAAAGCAATTTTCACAACATTAAATCGTTGCTTTCATTATTAAAGCAACAATTGCAAGTTCCTTTGAAGACCCTGCTAGATGCCAATGACATTCTCAGACAAGTCTGATATTATTCATTATTGTCTAAAAAGCATTTAAACTTTTTTCAAGCATTTTTGCCTCAAGGTTAGCTAATTTGCCATGATAGACACAGATATGATTTTTCTATTATACAATAAAGAAACTTTCTTTTCCTATTATATTTGAGAGCCAGAAATAACAGTTTGACAAACGACAGTGCTCAGTCATAAGTCTTATTAAGCTCGATGGTTATTTTTAGTAATTAATGTTTCTGTTTTTATGATATGAGAAAAATTTAATTCCAGCCAAGTGGAAATACCAATGGAAAAGTACTACGAGTCGGAGACAACGTTTCAGCCAGGGCCACTGTGAATATGTAGAATATTGTTATCATGGTTGTTTATTTAGCCCAATTTTTCACTTGGATTTCCTCGACCCGTTTCAGAAAAAAAATTCCCTAAAAACTGAACGATCTGTTCCATCTTTCCAAGATCCCTACTCACAGTATCCTTATACCACTTCCACTTTTATTGATTCTGGAAGAAGACTTTATTTTAAATACTTCTTTATTCAACAGTGTTGTTATAAAAATATATTCAAAATTAACTCTATACTTTCAACTTACCTGAACGTTATCAAGTTTAACTTTAAATTTAGTCATTTTAGTCTGAAATGCTTCAATCTTCGTTGTACGCTACACTATGAGCTCTTGCTTTATTTTGGAATTTTCACGGTAAAAATTGTATTAAATACCACAAACTTTTTGTTACATTTTTGTGCTTACTTTGTCGACAATAAGCATGACAAAATGACCTAAGTTCCAATGGACAGAAAGGTATGTTGATAATTTTTCAAGTGATGCAACATCTCCGTAATTGATTAAACTATTTCCTTTCATTGACACATTTTAGGGAAAATTATATTTTGCATGTAAAGAGGATAAGCAAGACAAAATGATTTTAGTTACACTGGACAAACAGCTATGTTAACAGTGATATTGTCTAGAAGCAGGGCCCACGCAACGATTTGAAAAGTGGAGGGGCCACACGAGTTACTATCTAAGGAGGCCCCACCATGGTTGGGGCCGACGGGCCAGAAAATGTTTGAAAATCAGGGTGTCTAGAAGGGCTAAAAATGAACTCTTTTTCATGTTTCAAAGGTTACTTTTAATAGTGAAAGACAAATTAAAACTACAGAAATACCACTATATCCATGCATAAGTATACAAGTATAAGTAAGTATATAATCCTGTTAAATTTACAAGTCGTTTTTATCAAATTTTCCAAATATATTTTTCCTATTTGCTTTAGAATCAACAAACTCATTAGCAACCTCGATTAGTGAGAGTTTGTCACAAAGTTCCTTGTGGCAAGATAGTAGTGCCAAAGAGTTGAATCGCTTTTGTAATATACTTGATCTAATCCATGTTTTAAGCCTACGAGCTAGAGAAAACGATCTTTCTGGTGTGGCACTTGTAGCTGCGCTTACGAGAACGAGCTTAGTTAACTTCATTACGTTGCTGATAAGTCCTCTGTGTTCTCTTGGTTGAGATGCAAGTTTCATCTTTATTTCTTTAAAGTGAGAGACATCCTCATCAGCACAGATGGTTCTGAGAATTTGAAGCTCAGCCGGTAAAGCAGAGAGATCAAGATCATCTCTATAATTTTCCAACTTCTTCAGCTCCGCTTCATACGACTCTGACTTGATGGCTTTTATCATTAGCTGCTCGATATTTGAAAAGAATTGATAACTCGGTTGCTCGAAACGATCGGTTATTGCTTTAACCACAGTATCAATTGCATCAAAGTAGATAATACGGTAGTGATCAACTGCTGATTCAGGGTGATATTCCTTCGTATTCCGAGAGGAATCTTCATAACCATCCAAAAATTGCATTAGCGAATACTTCGGTCTGCGGCGTTTCCTCGGTAAAGATGGTTCTTCTACATCCAACTTACTCGCCTTCAGCTTTACAGTTTCGAAGAAGAGGTTGAAATCTTGAGATGTCCTCATACCTTTTAAGGTTTTGACAGTTAAATCGGCATTTCTTTGACCATTTATAGCTGACATCTTCTCTTCTTGCAAAGTTTTTGATAGGTTATCTGTCAAACTATACAACCTATGACTTAGCAAGAGGCCAAAAAAGAAGGAAAATGATTCCATTTGAGACTGGCATCCAATGATACGAGCACGAGTTTCGGCATCAAGCTTTTCACTCAGGCAAGTCGCCCAAAGCTGTTGCAAAGTTCCGTACTTCTGAATGATTTTTTTGAAACAAGAAGCTCTCACTGTCCACCTTGTGGTTGAAAGTTTATTCAAGGACACAGGCTTTTCTTTCTCTCCATTCTCTGCAGTCGCACCATCCTCGATCATTTCATCCAGGGATCCCAAAATCTTTTCTCTTTTCGGTGAGTACTTTACAAGCACGCAAATTTCTCCCACAGTACCCATCGTGTTTGACAGAACTTCACAAGATGATGTCAGATCTTTGACTGCCAAACTCAATGTATGACCATGACAATGGGTAACAATAGCTTTAGGTTGGATTTCCTGGATCTGAGTTGCAACTCCTGACCGTTTACCCATCATGTTGCTCGCACCGTCGTAGGTTTGTCCCCTACAATTTTCTAAGGACAAGTTTGATCGTAGCAAAACGTCTTTGATAGCATTCACTATTGTATCACTACGGATATCGTTCAGTTCGTAAAAGCCGAGAAAATCTTCACTGATGACCAAATCGTCATCCACTGTTCTAAAGCACATGGACAGCTGCTCAAGGTTGCCTATGTCCGTATACTCATCTGCCATTATAGCAAAAACGTGCCTTTCTCTGATCTCATGGAGTTTCTGTCTAGCAACATGCTGCGCCATCAGATCTAAAAGTTCATTCTGTATTTCATTGTGCGTGTATTTCATTCTACTTTTATCGAGTTTTGCTTTAATCCCAGGATCTTTTGTCCCAAGCAATAAGAGCAATTGGGTGAAGTTGTCATTCCCTGGATTCCCTTGAATAGCAATGCCTTGTCTTGCCAAATATTGGAGACATCTTATGACATCGATCAAATACTTCCGCTCTAGTTGACGAGAATCCGCGATGCTCTTGTTGGTTAGCTCGGCCACATTCCCACATTGAGGTACCACTGTTTCCAATGCAGCAGCTGCTTTGTGACAGTTTGTCATTTGATGGGTTTCAAAACATTTCGGCGCCTTCTTCCACGAATTGAAACCGATGCTAATGTACGCCTGTTCTTTGTTCCTCTCACTAAGTAAAGCTTGATTTTTGCTTTGTTTCGTACAGTAACTGCAGAAGACACGGTCTGACCTACAACAATAAAAAAGAACATATAATCTTCAAACGTCGAAGAAACCAACGATGTAGAAAGTGAATCGTCATGGCGCTCATTTCATACCCCCTAGACATTTCACGATGATAATATTGACTGGTTTTGGTAACTGTGATGTGTAACTCAATACGAAGCTGCTTTTATAAAATTAATCATAAATGTACCTTGTGTCATAATGTAGCCAAGAGAATTGATCAAACCATTGGTACTGACAGGAGCGACTTCTATCTCCGATTTTTGTCTTTGGAAAGGTGAAACTTTTTGGTGGTCGATATGGGAGCACTGTAGATGCAGCCGATGACGATGGAACTTCTTCAGGTTCAGCCGTGCTTGTCGACGTTGTAGATACACTGGATACATCAGATGATGACTTGTCTTTTTTCTGAGCTACTTTGAAGATATCTGTGATTTTACGATTAGACGCCATGTTAACTCGATACACACAACAACACTATATTTGTTTTTCAAGATTTCGTAAATTTGGATGTGAAATACATCCATGCGCACTATGAGTTCATTTTCAAAACAATCAACTAAAGCAAACAAACTATCTGACACGCGTGTTGCATATTGATGAAGCGCATTAAGCAATTAACACTTTTAACACTTTTGCTTTGCAAAAAAGTGAGGGGGCCATGGCCCCCTCGACCCCCCCGGTAGCGTGGGCCCTGAGAAGATGCACCATCTCCGTACTCAATTAATCAGTTGTCTTTTATTGCTACATTTAAAGAAAAAGTATACTAAGTATGTAAAAAGAATAAGCAAGACAAAATGATTTTAGTTACACTGGACAAACAGCTATGTTAACAGTGATATTGTCTAGAAGATGCACCGTCCCCGCAATCAATTAGACAGTTGCCTTTTATTGCTCGAATTAAGGAAAAATTATGTTAACCATGTAAAAAGAATAAGCAAGACAAAATGATTTTAGTTCCACTGAACAAACATCTATGTTAAAAGTCATATTGTCTAGAGATGCACCATCTCCGCAATCAATTGAACAATTGTTTTCTATTGCTACATTTAAAGAAGTCAATTCAGCACTATAATGAAAATGCAATGTAGCATCAGTACAAAAATAAAATATTGCAGAGAAGTTTAATCAAGTTTGTAAACTGTCTCAGATGGACTTGAAATAATATCTCTAAGCCGTCAATTTCATTTTGGAAATTCAATAAAATAATATAATTCAAGAATATAAAAAAGTATAATTCAAGAATATATACATACATATATATACATATGTATATATACTTTTAGCTTTACATATATATATTTACTTTAGCAAAGAATAAACAAAAGAAGTTTCTTTAATGGAGATTTTTTTGCTTTAAGTAACAAAAATTAAAAAATGAATATGAGAAAATGCATTTTTCGTTCCCCATTTTCTTTTTCTTTTCATCTTTTCTTCTTTTCCTCTTATTCTTGGTCTTCAGATATTTAGTCAGTTGTTATCCAAGAGCCTTCATAACAAGTAGTTCGATGCTTTATCTTCCTATTTTTGGTAAACACAAAATGCTAGGATTTTGAACAAACCACATAATTATATATACAAATTCAAATAAAAATTTAAATCAAAATTCAAATAAAAAATTCAAATAAAAAATTCAAATAACAATTCAAATTATTATTCAAATAAAAAATTCAAATAACAATTCAAATTATTATTCAAATAAAAAATTCAAATAACAATTCAAATTATTATTCAAATAAAAAATTCAAATAACAATTCAAATTATTATTCAAATAAAAAATTCAAATAACAATTCAAATTATTATTCAAATAAAAAATTCAAATAACAATTCAAATTATTATTCAAATAAAAAATTCAAATAACAATTCAAATTATTATTCAAATAAAAAATTCAAATAACAATTCAAATTATTATTCAAATAAAAAATTCAAATAAAAAATTCAAATAACAATTCAAATTATTATTCAAATAAAAAATTCAAATAACAATTCAAATTATTATTCAAATAAAAAATTCAAATAACAATTCAAATTATTATTCAAATAAAAAATTCAAATAACAATTCAAATTATTATTCAAATAAAAAATTCAAATAACAATTCAAATTATTATTCAAATAAAAAATTCAAATAACAATTCAAATTATTATTCAAATAAAAAATTCAAATAACAATTCAAATTATTATTCAAATAAAAAATTCAAATAACAATTCAAATTATTATTCAAATAAAAAATTCAAATAACAATTCAAATTATTATTCAAATAAAAAATTCAAATAACAATTCAAATTATTATTCAAATAAAAAATTCAAATAACAATTCAAATTATTATTCAAATAAAAAATTCAAATAACAATTCAAATTATTATTCAAATAAAAAATTCAAATAACAATTCAAATTATTATTCAAATAAAAAATTCAAATAACAATTCAAATTATTATTCAAATAAAAAATTCAAATAACAATTCAAATTATTATTCAAATAAAAAATTCAAATAACAATTCAAATTATTATTCAAATAAAAAATTCAAATAACAATTCAAATTATTATTCAAATAAAAAATTCAAATAACAATTCAAATTATTATTCAAATAAAAAATTCAAATAACAATTCAAATTATTATTCAAATAAAAAATTCAAATAACAATTCAAATTATTATTCAAATAAAAAATTCAAATAACAATTCAAATTATTATTCAAATAAAAAATTCAAATAACAATTCAAATTATTATTCAAATAAAAAATTCAAATAACAATTCAAATTATTATTCAAATAAAAAATTCAAATAACAATTCAAATTATTATTCAAATAAAAAATTCAAATAACAATTCAAATTATTATTCAAATAAAAAATTCAAATAACAATTCAAATTATTATTCAAATAAAAAATTCAAATAACAATTCAAATTATTATTCAAATAAAAAATTCAAATAACAATTCAAATTATTATTCAAATAAAAAATTCAAATAACAATTCAAATTATTATTCAAATAAAAAATTCAAATAACAATTCAAATTATTATTCAAATAAAAAATTCAAATAACAATTCAAATTATTATTCAAATAAAAAATTCAAATAACAATTCAAATTATTATTCAAATAAAAAATTCAAATAACAATTCAAATTATTATTCAAATAAAAAATTCAAATAACAATTCAAATTATTATTCAAATAAAAAATTCAAATAACAATTCAAATTATTATTCAAATAAAAAATTCAAATAACAATTCAAATTATTATTCAAATAAAAAATTCAAATAACAATTCAAATTATTATTCAAATAAAAAATTCAAATAACAATTCAAATTATTATTCAAATAAAAAATTCAAATAACAATTCAAATTATTATTCAAATAAAAAATTCAAATAACAATTCAAATTATTATTCAAATAAAAAATTCAAATAACAATTCAAATTATTATTCAAATAAAAAATTCAAATAACAATTCAAATTATTATTCAAATAAAAAATTCAAATAACAATTCAAATTATTATTCAAATAAAAAATTCAAATAACAATTCAAATTATTATTCAAATAAAAAATTCAAATAACAATTCAAATTATTATTCAAATAAAAAATTCAAATAACAATTCAAATTATTATTCAAATAAAAAATTCAAATAACAATTCAAATTATTATTCAAATAAAAAATTCAAATAACAATTCAAATTATTATTCAAATAAAAAATTCAAATAACAATTCAAATTATTATTCAAATAAAAAATTCAAATAACAATTCAAATTATTATTCAAATAAAAAATTCAAATAACAATTCAAATTATTATTCAAATAAAAAATTCAAATAACAATTCAAATTATTATTCAAATAAAAAATTCAAATAACAATTCAAATTATTATTCAAATAAAAAATTCAAATAACAATTCAAATTATTATTCAAATAAAAAATTCAAATAACAATTCAAATTATTATTCAAATAAAAAATTCAAATAACAATTCAAATTATTATTCAAATAAAAAATTCAAATAACAATTCAAATTATTATTCAAATAAAAAATTCAAATAACAATTCAAATTATTATTCAAATAAAAAATTCAAATAACAATTCAAATTATTATTCAAATAAAAAATTCAAATAACAATTCAAATTATTATTCAAATAAAAAATTCAAATAACAATTCAAATTATTATTCAAATAAAAAATTCAAATAACAATTCAAATTATTATTCAAATAAAAAATTCAAATAACAATTCAAATTATTATTCAAATAAAAAATTCAAATAACAATTCAAATTATTATTCAAATAAAAAATTCAAATAACAATTCAAATTATTATTCAAATAAAAAATTCAAATAACAATTCAAATTATTATTCAAATAAAAAATTCAAATAACAATTCAAATTATTATTCAAATAAAAAATTCAAATAACAATTCAAATTATTATTCAAATAAAAATTCAAATAAAATTTCAAATAAATCATAATATTTTGGAAGGAAACGTTAAGCGTTTTGGAAGCTCCTTAAAAACGTGTTTCAAAAGCAACTAATAAAAGAAAGAAAGGAGTAAGAAGAATGAGCAATAAACATGGAAACAAGAGAGAATAGGTAAAACTAAAAAGCCATAACGATAATATAGAACAGTTTGAAAAGATAGGCACAGAACAAAGTAGCTTAGCTATAGGCGACAGAAAATCCTCAGAATGGATTGACAAACAAAAAGGCAAATTTTCTCGTTTATGGAATAAAACATGTCCTTGATAGAGCTTAAACTTCGCATGTTATTTTTATTAAACAGAACATTTACATAGATCCATCGTCTCTTGCAATGATACGCTCAGATTCTAATACACATATTTATTACTCTTTTAATTATTAAATTTATGGTTTTATTAGTTAGATCAATTTTGTATTTGAAATAGGGCTAAGCTATCATTACCTATTACATCAATAGTACGAAGGCTTGAATAAACATAATAAACCGTATACTTTCTTAAAAGATGTACAAGTTACTGTTTTATGACGCTTTCCTTTAAAGTCAAAATTTCCTTATGGTTTCAAAGCCAAAAGTAAGTTCCAATAACAAAACGTTTTCACCTCTAACCATGGCAAAGTCAGGTCGTTGTTCTTTGCCGATTTTGATTGACGGATTTTGGTTGCTATCTATGACTTAACTAATCTTGGGTGCAGAGTAGATTGATATACCCGATTTGACAGCGTTTTTTTCAGTTGGCAAGGCATTATTGAGATATGGTATGGTAAAGCTGTAAATATTTTTTGGGAGATGACTTAAAACCCTCCAACATTGACTTTTGAAATTACTGTCGAAGTATTCCTAGATTGATTTAATAATAAATCTTTGTGTAGTCAGATTTTCAATTAGATAGCTTCCATCCAAAAGACGGATAAGGTGTGAATTGATTATACCGTATTACTTCGAATAAACGCCCCCCTTCTTTTAAACGCCCCCCTCAAATAAACGCCCCTCCCCCAGAGGGGGCGTTAATTCGAAACATGACTATTTTGACATATTGGGATACAAGAACACAACGGAACAACATTTATATTTGCTTATTTTGCGTTTTCGTTTTTTTTCTTCTCAGTTTTTATTTTTTTATATACTGGAAATTTTCTATACAATCCTCTTTTCTTAAATTTCAATTCCAGTGTAGAAAACTTCTCTCTGCGTTTCAAAAGCACGAGTATACAGATGCAGGCAACATGAAACCTGTGCCACGTCGTCTTGTTGTTGAATGGGTAATTCAAGCATGGAATGGACTGCCTTCTGAGATGGTTGCCTCCTCTATGAAATCTTGTGCTTTAGGACTACCTGTTGACGGGTCCAAAGATGAGGAAATTTCGTGTTTCAAGAAAGGAAAGAAATGCGAAGCAGGAGCAAGCCTTCTCAAAGATCAAACTGAATTATTGAAAAGTGGGGAGCTGGACGAAAATCCTTTTGTCATATCTGATGAGGATGTAGTTGAAGCAGCTCCCCAATTTACTTTAATTGAAGAGGATGAGGTCGATATCGATGTAAATAGTGTGGAAAATGAGATTTTAGTTGTCGATTAAAAAGAAAAATATACAAAGTCAACGAAATAAATTTCTGTGGTCCTTTCAATTCTTGTCGATTTTTGAAATTATTTAATAAACGCCCCCCTCTTTTAAACGCCCCCCTCGAATAAACGCCCCCCTAAAATCCAAAAAATTTAATAAACGCCCCGGGCGTTTATTCGAAGTAATACGGTATTGTATATTAACTGCTTCTGTTGATCTATGGATCTCACAAGTATTATGATTGATGCTTTGCTGAGTTTATTTTTTTAATGTCACTTGGCGCTGGATGTGTCTCGCAGACGATAATATAACTCCAAGTGCAAACTTTTGTTTTTCATTCAAGTATTCGATATTTTGGTCACTGTTGGATGCCAACTGATTTTTTACAATGTCCATTGCTGAAAAAAAATTAACTTGTTCTTTGGGTGGAGAGGTATTTTATCGATTATTTCGGTTTGCTCAATACCAAGGTCTATTAATTCAGATTTAATAATCATCAAAATAATCATGAAATTTTACTGGTAGAACGAGAGAATTGTCTTCGAAATGTTGAGGATGGTACTATCTTGAGGTGCCTTTCTTACAGGTACCAAATAACGCTTGCTAGCTCTGATTGGCATTTTTGACCACCTGTACCATTTACTGAAAAAATTTTCAAAAATTTGATTTTCGCTTTTCAATAAGGTTACTGCTACAGCATCAAGGGCAAATTAAAATCAGTTGCGCGGAAGAAATCCTTTTAACGGTCGATACCCAAATAAATAGTAATGATGATAAAAATATGTTAATAATGGTAATAATAACAATGTTAAGTAACAATAACAGTAATAAGTGGTTTCAGTTTCAGTTTTTCTAGAGGGTTTTAGTAATATGAATAAGCAATAATGTCTAATTAATGCTTTTGCTGTCCATCTTTATCACAATTCGACTTTTCAGATCAAAATGAAGAGCAGGATTTTTGCCATGCTTGTTTAGACATCAGATAAACTTTGAGATTTGTCATTTTTTATAAATAATCAATCTACTTCAGGATGGAAAAGGCTTCTTATTTCTGGTTAAGAAATTTTTTTAGGCTTTTCTTGCCATGATCTTTTATTCTCTCCATTTAAGGGTGTAGCTTAATTATTGGTCAGTCTGAAAAGGGAAACTATTATTCCAATCCAAAAAAGTATAAAATTATATTGCAATTTTTGCAAGCAACTAATAATTAAAAATATAAACGGAGTTTTATGAATATCATTTTTTCCTTGAAAATACGTTTTTCAGTTGGCAGAACATTTAGTCACACAAAATTGAATTCTGACTGCTCAACAAACCATTTTGAGATATATAATTTGATTGGGTTTGGTATAATAAGTGTGTGCTTATATATTACATGAGCAGCTACCTTTTAAACAATATCTGTATATACATATTTATAAATAAATATATATATATATAAATATATATATATATATATATATATATACGTGTGTGTAATTTAATTTTTGTAATGTAATTGTTGTTTGTTCTTTGTGATTTAAATATTTGGTATCCTTCATAACGAAGTTTAGGGAAGAAGTACTGCTTTTTTCTTTACATTGCATCATATACCAAATATTATTCCCGGTGCTGTACAATAATCTGCATCTAACGAAATTACAAGAAAATGGACTGAATATAACTGAAATATTAATGACTTAAATTCTTTTTTAAGTAACGGAGTCCATAAAAAATCTTTTGCAATGAAGTGTCTGCACATGGGCACTAATTTATTAGATATCTTGATAAATAAATGTCTGTATTATCAATACTGATACCACTAAAGTAAAAATACTAACTAGGGGATAAAACTAGCTCTTTTATTTAGACTATTTTCTCATACCGTGTGGGATATAATGATTGATAATAGTCAGCCGAGTAGCCATACTAAAACGAGGCCAAAAGAAGATAGTAGAATGATATTGATCTTGGATTACCCGCACAAGGGAATTCACTAACGTTTGTGACTTAGATTATGTAAATAAGAGCATCAATCCCTATATTATGACTAAGGATTACTGAAAAATCTTATTTTACGATGGTGGCCAGCAGAAATAAGAATGAATACCACTGACGCATAAAAAATATTGTATCTTTGGCAATTTTCCTTGATGCTATGATCGATTCATACGCAAAGGTTAATTTTCTTAGATTTTCTAATGACCAAAGTCAAAATAAATAAACACTAAAAGACCTGAAATACTTCCAATAGTCTCCAAGATCACAACATCATTACTATCTGTCATAGTAAGGTAAAGTAATTGTATCTCATCCTATATCAATGACCAATTACACTAGTGTCCCATATCAAGTATACCAAACTTAGACTTTGTTGAACCAGAAAATATTTTATAATGTGTAGAAACTGTAATCCATTGGCGACATGAGTATATATTAAATATGAATATCCTAATTTTTTTTTTCAAAATGATAGGTCTTTCATGATAGATTTTTGTTGTATTTTCACATTAATGATCTGCTTCATACGATATTATGTCATTTGTTAAATTGAGTAATTTCTTTTGCCAACTTAATAGTAAATTACTCTAAATTGTAACTCTGTGTGTTTTACGTACTACTACACCAAAAAAAAATTCCATGGAGCCATTTTAATGAAATATTAATTTTTGTTTCTAAACAGCCCATTGGTCAAATACATTTTGTTTCTTTCCTTAAACTATTATTTACTTGATTATCAATTGTACATATTTTATGTCGCTGGCTTCGCTTTTATACTCCCTCGTTTTTGTAATGCATTTGAATTCTTACTATGTATGCATGTGAGACCTTCTATCAGATTTTGCCTATATTTTCCAACAAAAAGTTCGCAAGTAGTCAGATTAAACACGATTCTAATGAAGTAAAAATTAAAAAACCTTTACACGCGATCTTTGAAAGGAGGGTAGTATTATCTTTTTAGGTCTTGATTTTTAATGACTGTTTTCTAAAAACATTGCAACACCAAAAATCAGCTCATAATCTTTACAGATTACTTTCTGTACCAAATTTATGTTTATTACTTTTATTATCAACTTTGCAAACAAAATGACAGTAATAATGATAATAATAATAGTAATAATAATAATAATAGCAATAACATTGATAAGAAGAAGAAATACCAGTCACAGAGTTGGCCAAGAGAGCCAAACAAGAAGCAAAGAAAAGATATCCATTTGCAGGCTATTTTGGTCGTCGAGTTTTTTTAGATATTGTCGAGATTTGAGGTTTTTTTCAATACCTTACAGGTTTTTCTAATTTTCAAACAAAATATTTTTTTACAAAAATCAAATAACCGTCTGTACTAAAAAGTTATTAAAACGAGAAACAATTTAGTGACAGAATAATTGCTAAAATATATATACAGTAGTACATCAAATAAAGATATTGCTTGGAAACGATAAATCCAAGAGCAACTTTGATAGCTCAGATGGCAAAGGGCAATGTAGTTGTGTATTCTTACTCGAATAACAATACTAGAAACGTTAGCTTTAATTGGTTTCTCTTTACAGAAAGTTTTTTAATGTCTAAAGACTGGCGTAATGGTTCTCACCGAATTAAAATTATGAGATAATTCGTACCCAATTTATTTGATGACTTGAAATAATTAATGATAAAAATATTTTTCGTTTTAATTGATAGTAAAATGACTATTCTCAGATGTAGTTTGGCATCTCGAAGAAGCTGTGTGTTTTCATCAGTTGTTTGTCTGTAATGCTTCCAGAAAAACATCGAAAACTGGGCTATTAGTTTACTTACATATCTAATAGGAACTACC
Organism: Morbakka virulenta; assembly: GCA_003991215.1. Classification (NCBI taxonomy): domain Eukaryota; kingdom Metazoa; phylum Cnidaria; class Cubozoa; order Carybdeida; family Carukiidae; genus Morbakka; species Morbakka virulenta. Next base: position 799,516 of record RDPX01000227.1, read on the forward strand.
TTGATTTTGTCCCAACTACCCTAAGCTTCTTACAAGTTGCACAGACTTGTCCAACTTCCTCTTGATTAGTTATTCGCAGGAGTACCCACTAAAAGCGCCAACAATCTTCATGAAATCATTTTGTGCAATAAATTACCTCTGATTGGCCAAATCCTGCCTAGGCTTGTCTAGACTTGCTTGGACTTGCCAAAACTTTCCCTGGTTGGATATAAATTGCCTTTGTGATATCATTTTAATGACCATGCTTGGTCATGGTTTAAGTGTCCTATCAGTGAGATTTTAATTAATTCTTCAGAATAAATTCATTCTTAAGAGCGATTTATGCCACTTCCTTTTTTAAAAAAAGTGCTAAAAATGTGATGACAAAAAGAGGACGTACTATTGACCTCAGTGAGTCTTGTTAATCACAAAACTAGTATTTAAAGGAAAACCCTCAAATATATAGCCATTACTCTTTTGTTACGGGCTTACTAAGTATATTTTCGTTATAACCGACAGCCTGACTGCTTAACAATTTTCCAAATAAATATCTGCCTCCAAAAAATAACCATCAGAACTTTAATCAAATATTAAAAGTCCAAATTTTATTTTGCTTTTCTTTGTACTTGTTGAGCTTGTGCATTTTTCAAGGAAAAACGTATGCGGATTTTTATGCCTGTTTTACAGCAGAATAAACAACAAATATTGTAAAAATGTGCTAATTGCATCGGAAGGAATTTATTACTCAGTACGTTCTACCCTTGTAATAAGGAAGACATGACATTTAATGTTTAATGGAGTAAGAGATTATTCACAACGTTACTTTACTCTTTGAAATTTCATCAATTTACCTTTGTGCATTCAAAATATTTAAACGTTTGTGTATTAATCTTAAATCCCCAGCGTCCGACAATATTATATTTCAAGTCTAAACTCTGAACAAATGCTAGAAATAAGATCAGTAGCTTGTTTTTGAGGAAGAAACAATATTTTCAATTCCTTTTGCGTCTACTACTGAATAGTATAAAAAAAGCACGTTATCATATGTGATTATACGTAAGAAAAAAAGTCCACACTGATAATTGCAATGTGTCAAATTTCCACGGAAGCTTAGAAAATAAGACATATTTTGTCTAATATTTTCCTCGTGAAAAATACGTCAGCTGAAGAATTTTCTTTCTACTCAAAACAACCTTGGATCAGTTGAAAACATATCAACAACTTTTCGATCTAATCTTTAGAAGTGTCACGAATGACAACGGTTATTAAAAAGAAAAGAGAAGCTCTTTATGATCGAATTAACTGTCAATAAAATGGTTTTTTTTCACATAAAGTATTCTAGGGAAGTATCTGTATCCAAGGTATTAATACATCATATCTTGAAAACAGTTGCCTGCCAATTTATTTCTTTAAACCTATCATGCTAAGACCTCAGGCAGTTTTAAATGCGATTTCAGTTATTAGTAAGGGTGGGGATATAATTCACTCTTTACAAATCCGTAGGTAAGCGGTTATTTTCTGGGCGAATTTAGTCACTAATTGAGAATCCGTTGAAATATTACACCACAGATTTTATTTTCGATTTTAAAGGTTTTCAAAATAGTGATGCAAAATAACATTTTTTTATCAGCTTGTGTATTTTATTTCTAATACTGTTAGTTATCTAATTTCTTCAAATTAATTTACCATGATAATGATAGTAATAAGAAAGTCTCATGGGTCATGGTATCCCATGAATAGTAAATTGTAAAGGTTAGTAATTGAACAACGTAAATATTACTACAATAGAGAAACTTGCTTCAGGAGTTAGTAAAAGTTATCACTATTTTATAAAATGTTGATATAAAAATATTTTCAAATGAGATTACCACTTACAGTCCTGTCTTGATCCCTACCGCTGTGAAAAGTCGTGGAGACGACATGTTGTAAGTTCACCAATCTATGACAATCATTAGATTTCTGAATTAGTAGCTGACTCCTCTTAAATGAACTCTATCTTGACTTTGCTATGCTGTAGCCGGCCGATTTTGGACAAATATCCCTCTTCCCTTTTTCTAATGTACTTTACAATTCCATGTACATTAATTTTCCGAACTCATTGGATATTATTTTGAAGTTATATTACCTTAGCTTTTTTACGTCTATTGATATGTTTTCGAATATCCGATATTAGATCTTACAAACCTGGCAATTTTCTGAATGATACTTCGGTGGTAAAGTGATAGAATTGCTAGTGTCAAGTCCCAAATAAGGAATGAAGTTGTTTAAAATAAAAGATTATGAGGAAAAGAAAACTAAAGATAAAAGGAACTAATTTTCGGAATTAATAGAGTTAAGGTCATAAGTAAGAAAAAAATATCGGTTGGAAGAAAGATCTAAAGCAGAACAGTCAGAGACAGTCAGAAAAAGAAAATGAGCACGAAGACTTATTAGTGTGTATAACTACGTCAGTATTGAAATGGAGACTTTGAGAGTAGCGGTGCAAGTAAGATAACAGGAAGAGATCAGCAACAAAACTAAATATTCATCAAAGCATTTCTCGTGATAATAACTGTAGGCTGACAACCATTTATTTCTTGTTTTCCTGTGTGACGAGTAATTTATTAAACTTTCAAACAATTCATATGTTTTAATTGAAAAAATGTCAAAACATTTGATACACTATTAGAAAAAGGCAAGTTAAGCCAATTTTTTTAACTAGCCATTTTTATATATTTATCATTTCATTCTTGGAAATAGTTTTATATCGTTTTAACTGTATATGTCTATAGTATTTTGAATAAATCCCAATGATTCTAAATTAATTTTACACTTCTATAATTTGCTTTTAATTTGGTAAAACAATTACTGCTGGATGATAAAATTCCAGATAAGATAAGATAAAATATATATGGATCATTGAAATTGTAAGGTACAAAACACCACATTTTCACCTAGCAGGTTTTAATGAAGCCATTGAGGTAAACTTAAAAAAATCCAAAATGATTTAGAAGCATTAAGGGCAACATAGAATAGAAGGAGAAATTTTGAAAGCATTTGATTTTACATTTATATATAAATGTTACAATATTTTTATCATCTTTGTACACAAATATATATATATATATATATTTAAAGAGAGTATTAGAGCAAAACAAAATTACTCAAGAAAAGAAAATAATTTTTTATTAATTTTGTTTATTTAACAACGAAAATATATGAGCTGTGCCATCGAACTATAAGACATTAACTTACACCTTCGGAAATTTAAAATTTGATAT
>RDPX01000227.1:810295-827336 GCA_003991215.1 Morbakka virulenta
GAAGTGTGTTTTTATTTTTCCTTTTAAATCAGCTTTAAAGTAAATTTTGTGTGAATCGACAAGGGTCATTTACCGAAGAACGGTTGTTATTATGTTTTTGGTTCTCTTTCTTCAGGCTCTCAGTACAATAGTTTTTCTGTTGTTTTTTATGTTTGTTTAGTAGATTATAACTGCTTCCATCGATATAACACTTCCATAAGCTAGAATATATATATATATATATATATATATATATATCAATCATATATTTATCATATTTATATATTTATATGTATCACATATAAAAATAAATATAGATCCGGCACACACCAGAAGGAGAAATTGGTCAAGAAACATCATATGGTTTAACCCACCATTCAGTAAAAATGTGTCTACCAACGTCGGACGCAGATTTCTGAAGATAGTTGATAAACATTTTCCACCATCAAGCCGTCTGCACAAGCTTTTCAATCGCAGCAATATGAAAGTGAGCTTCAGCTGCACTGATAATATTGAGAAAATCATCAACTCCCACAAGAAAAAGATAACATTGCCTAATCCATCAGCCAAGTTACCAAGAAACTGCAACAAAAAGATGAATGCACTTTGGATGGTGACTGTAGAGAAAAATCAGTCAGATATAAATGCGAGGTTACTACGGCGGAAGTCCAGAAGAAAGTTGAAATTGGGCTGACCGAAAAAGATTTCAAGACAAGATGTAACGGACATAAGCAATCATTAAGAAATGAGAAGTAGAAAAATAGCACAGCCCTTTCATCGTACGTATGGGACCTGAAAGAAAAGAACATCACCTCCACCATGAAATGGTCGGTAATCACTCACGCGCAGCCCTATTCAGACAATCGAAAAAGTACAACCATTGTTTGCGAGAAAAGCTCGAGATCCTTAATTACTTAATTACTCATTGCAAAATGTAGACACTAAATTCCTGTTAGCTAATTATAAATGAAAAGGACAAGGTGTGATAAAGAATTAAAAAATATTTTTATTATTGCATATTCAATTATACCAATTATCTCAATCCCATGAGGGCAATTTTATATCTTTTGCAATTTGTTCTAGTTATAACTAGATACAGTCGAGAAATATGTTCATTTTGTTTAGCTGACGATTGTGAAAACATGAAACTGACAGTTCTAAACTAAACTTTGTTGATTTTTTTGTAGTCCACCATATACTATATATATATATAAATATACGTACGTAATTTATTTTCTGAGCTACTCAATCAACAGTAACTTTTTCATTATTTTTCTTTCAGCTGTAATGCTTTTATTCTGTTGTTCAAGTTTTTTCGATATTATTCCTGTTCTTATTTGCACATAAAATTTATTACTGTAGTAATTTTAAATATCATCAGTTCCTTTACAATCTCCTCAGCGCATTTTATTAAACATCTCACTATTTTGTATTAATTGATAATTTATTTCTTCTAAAGTACTACGCAATCCTTAACTTTTACTATATCATAAGATCTAAGTATTTTTTGTTACGACCTGCGATCCTCCTTTTCTTAAAGATGATACAGAATTTTTAACAGTGGAGTTTAAAAAATTCACAGGAGGGAGAAATCATATATTACAAAAATCTGCCGAGTTGGTGGCATTTAGTTTCATGAAACCAATGACTGTGTAGTCAATGATTATTCATCAAAAATTGCAGTCTATTACAGAGAGGACATTGAGCTAGAAAACCCAGATAAAGCTGAACAGAATGAAAAAGGAATTTTATACTGTGAGATTCAACTGAGAAATGTGAAAAGAAAATTTTGGATATATAATAATGAAGTGGGCGTATAGAGACATTGTTTGTCAGAAAACTGTAACTGAAAAAGATAGACAATTTTAGCGACAAGATTAATTTTTGTAATTCTTTTTCGCTCCTTCTATAGCGGCGAGAGATGATTTTCTCTCGCCGCTATGGAAAGAGCAAAAGGAAGAAACAGGTTAATCAAAAAGAAATGAAATATCAGAGGGAAATAGAGGGTTTAAAAGAGGAAAGTTAAAATGTCTATGGAATTTAACCTGTTTTTATGCCATCCGAGCCGTTATTTTTGTAGAATAAACAACCAAGCTACAAGGTTTATAAAGACATGTCTCCTTGATTAAAAATAAATACGGTTATTTTCATATATGTCAAATTTCACATACAGGTCGTTTTTCCAGGCGACCTAATTTGCCAAAACTCTTAAGAGGAAGGTTTTTTACGACCAAAGTTCTGATGACGTCTACTAAAAATTTATCACTTCTCAAAACGGTATGAAAAGAAAGGTTGGAAAGCAATTTTTTCAACTAGTAGTTTCCATTGTAACAGCTGTAAAACGAAATATATTGCAAAGTACTTTTGTAAAAGCTTCGAAGGATAAAATAAAAATTATCCCGTAAATGAACTGATTGGGATCCTACTAAATATTTAAAATTCCCTGAATATTTTAAACAAGACAATTTCTTTCTATATTTTTCACCTAATCTAGCTGACAGTAGCCTGCCAACCAACTCGTCTGGTTTAATTAGCTTGACTCTCCGTCTCTCGACGGTCTAGGTATATCAAGTCAATTTTGGTCCCCTATGTTGTCAAAGGCAAATTAAATATCAAAACTATAAAAAATATACCACTGGTAACTTTTACTTTAAGAGACGCAAACTTCAACCGTTCTCCAAAATGATTAAGAATTTACAAACATCAGTCCAGGCACCTTACTTTGGTTGAAAGGGTAACTAAGCATTCCAATGTCATTAAAATGTTAGTATTAGTATTATCACTCTATACGACTTCCGAAGAATATTTAAACAACTGCATACATATATATATATATACTTATCCTAGGTTACCTAGTGACGCAGTAGCGTATATATATAAGCTAGACTAAGATGGATGGGGCATGTGATGCGTAAAGAAGATGACAACGTCATGAAGCGAGTATTCCAGGCAAAGGTGCAGGGGCGAAGAAGTAGAGGACGGCAGAAGATGCGTTGGAGGGATAACGTGGAAAGAGATATGAATGACGTGGTACTACGAGCTGGAATGTGGGAAGACCGCGGAGAGTGGAGAAGGAGGTGCCGAGCGGCTTATCCGACGTGAAGTTGGACAAGGCCAAAAGGAGAAGAAGAAGATATATATATATATATATATATATATATATAGATATATATATATATATATATATATATATTTATTTATATATATCAGATATTTCTCATATATTTATCATATATATGCATCACATTTATATATATATATATATATATATATATATATATATATATCTNCTTATCTGACGTGAAGTTGGACAAGGCCAAAAGGAGAAGAAGAAGATATATAGATATATATATATATATATATATATATATATATATATATTTATTTATATATATCAGATATTTCTCATATATTTATCATATATATGCATCACATTTATATATATATATCACATGTAAAAATATTATATATAGACCCGGCACACACCAGAAGGAGAAATTGGCCAAGAAACATCATATGGTTTAACCCACCATTCAGCAAAAATGTGTCTACCAACGTCACACGCAGATTACTGAATCTAGTTGATAAATATTTTCCACCATCAAGCCATCTACACACCTTGCAAAGGTCCTCGATTTTTCCCCCTTGTCGGCACAGTAACGGCACCAAAGACGTGTGTTAAAAACTCAGAAAGGTACTGGGGTGCTGTAGCCGGCATTGCCAAAGCAGCGGAACATCGTGATGGTCTTGATGCTTGGCAGCTTCTGTGGCGACTACTGAAACTACTGATTAAAAACTGGGTAACAACGATTTCGAAATCTAACAATGTCAGTTCACACGAATTCAACATATTGAATACAATATTTTTGATGACGCAAGCAATATCCATTAAGTCGAAAAATAAGCGCAAGTAATAATGCACCTTTGATTTCCGATAAAGACGGCATGCAGCAACTTGCTGGTCTAAAAGATCAACGCTTCCCATTCCTCTGTTGTATTTCTTTACCATTTCCGGACAAGAAACAGAAATCTTAGAAGCTAAACCTTTTTGTATCCTCTGCACACTTGATTAAATATCAACTCCTTCAACGTTGGAACCACATAATAGAACACCTCTGTTATCGAACCATCTACAAATGGCCACTTCGTTAGAAAACTAAAAATGGATATCACCATGTCTCATTTCACGGTCAGTGGGTATATTGGGCATATACCTTCGGTTGTCATACCGTGACTATACCATAAATGCCGTTTTCAAATAATTTCTTTATCAAGATTTGTCTGTTGAAGAAGTTATCAAAGAAAACAGTGCAATAAATCCCTTCAAGGCCTTTGCACAGCTCCAATACCACACTCTCGTCGATTCCCAGTTCTGCAGCATCCTTCCTCCCAAGGTACAGAATTAATTCGAATAGATATCCTGTCACACTATCGCATCTACACCACCACTTGAAGCCTCACTTGACAGGTTTGCTCTTGATGTACTGCTTCATTGAACTTTTACCCTTAAACTTTGTAATGTGTTCATCAACGCAATGTCCCGCCGAGTCAGAAGCAACTTCTTTGAAGGCATTGTTTAGTAATTCAATAATTGGCGTATATTGTAACCTTTATCAGTTTTATCAGCTGTGTTATTGTTTATGAAGTGCAGATTTTGCAGAATATCCTGAAAGTATTTGCGAAGCATGGCTTGCTTTATTCCTTCGTTTCCAACAAAAGAATCGCACTACCAATACATGCCGATTGAGAGCAACTTGTTTACAGACATGATGTATATGATTCCAAGGACAGCCATTTTTTCTTCCGAATCAGTCAAAAAGTTTTTTCAATTTTGTGCAGCACATAACGTAGACTGCTCCACAAGTAGATTTACTAAGTCCTCCAGGTTTACCACTTTAGAAAAAACATAAAATGCTGTTGCTTTTTCAAGGAACACTAGCAAAACAGCCATTTCAAGAGTGCACTCATTTCGCTTGTGTTTTTTACTCTGACGTTGCCATTCCGTGACTGGAATGCCATCTTTACTTTTTTTATACGGAGGTTCGTCGATTTTGCCATGGCTGCCACCAGCGATGTGTATTTGGGCATCTGGAGTGGTGAGTTTATGTGGATCGTCCTCCGGTTTTTCACGTAGTGGTTCATCCGAAACAAATTCTGTATTAGAATCCTCCAACAAATTGTTCATATCATCCTCTAAGTCACTACCTGCAGAATTCAATAATGCGAAAACATCAGCACTTGAAACTCCCTGCTCAATGCGCACATATTTTTTTCCTCTGACTATCCATGACTACTACTGCTTCTATCTGGTCAGCACAGCAGTTCAGCAGGCTATAAGATGCAAGGAGACAATCAAGCAATCTTACTGTTTGCTCAACTGCTCAACTTGCTTGCTGTTTGTATAATTTGAATATGCTGTTTGTATAATCGCTCAAGCTTCCTCAGGCATTACTGACATAACTGTGATTCACTTTTAAAGTAGATATAGTATCTGGAGAAGATTACATCTAAGCAGCTGGTATCATATTGTTTATGATATAGTATCATTATTATGCAAGACACAGCATTTATGTAGCTTGATAACAGTAGGAGTAGTGTGTGACTCATGTAACATTATAAATATGAAACAAGTATTCATAGACAGATATGTATAAGTACTAGTCGCTATACAGTGTACAGACATATTGTACACCCTTATCTACCACAGGGACACTGATGTCCTACAATAAAAAATTGATTTATCTCATGAACAACAATAGGTTAGACATTGAAATTTGAGATCTGTAATCTTTGGATAGTGCAAATACAATACTAAACCTCAGAAAATTATTTTTCTCACGCGAAGATAAATTACAAGCAGATAATAGAACAATAGCAAAAACTCGCCCTAGAGCCCTTCTTGCAGACCCAAATTATTACTTTTACCCACTTATTTATCAAACTATTTTTGGTTTGTTTTGTAAATTAATGTTAACTGGATGTAACAAAGCAATAATATTGATGATATCTCTTTTATTTTGGAAACCGTGGCAAACTAAAATCCTGGGAAATCAGTGTCCCATCGTAGTCAAAGGGTTTTAATTTTCATTTTGCACGTTTTTACGTAGTTTTATGGTATTATGTGATTTAAGAGAGCTTTACACCAACTCTTACGATGCTTTCCAATCTCATTCTATTGATGTATCACATAGACCTTTAACAATAGGCTCGACGGGTATTTTTACTTAAAAACAATTCACTGAACTTCCTCGTTACCTAAAAAAGTGAGTTACAGCATTTATTTATTTATTTCAATCAGTGTTTAAGAAAATACAATTTTTCCTTAATGATTTCAGTACCATCAACATTAGTACATAAAAGTAAAGACATTTTGAAAATTCGTAATTTTATGTACTTAACAGAACCCATAGATATCCCATGTCATGAGTTGTTAGGTTTTTCTAAAGTAAGTTCTTAAAGCTACTTCTCCCATCGTCAGCCTGGTATGCAGTATATCAAGATCTTATTCAAAACAAAAAAAAATTAGAGTTCGTCAACAGGCCAAAAACTTGTTAATTTCACTGCTTCTGTGTCGTGAAATTGTTAAAAATCTTCCCAAACTAAAGTAAACAAGAAACCTAAAAATTTACAAAATCCTGATCATACAGAAAAGTTTCCAAAGGAATGAAAAAGAAAGTGTATTGCCGCAAATGTCCTAAAGAGAAAAGGGGAGCTTTTTGATTCACGTAAAATGCTTAGATAAAATGAAAAAGTAGGATTAACTACTTTTTATAGCCAAATGGAAAATTTAAGTAACAAAAATTTGTGTGATTTTAGGCAAGATATTTTATGCTTTATTGACCTATAGCTATAGCAAGCATACTAAATCCTGTCTAGGTCCAGTGTTGGAAATCTACTTGTATTTGTACTTGGACTTGCAGTATTTGTTAACATTCATTTCTTACCGTTATCGTAATGGTTCTCTCATCGATGTGGTTGATGATCACCTCGGCATTGGTGGGCCTTCAGTGTGAGCTGAGACCGATTTGAAAAAGACCCTTCTTGCCGCGCTGAGTGCCTGTGAAGGTGCTGTTGGTAATAGGAGCGCTTGACTTTGTAATTTGTCTCTTGTTTGACTCGGCGATCTTGGAAATTTTGGAGTGCTGAATGACATTAGCTCCGTGAAAAGGTACGTTTGAGGAAATCGTTTTCTTAATTCCTTGAATCTATGTAACAGGTCTACAAATTGAATTTTAGGCCGGATTTGTAGCAAAGACCTGGATAAACAACTCGACGCGTGTCTGCTTTGAGTTGCTCATAGAAATGCGATCTTCGTTAATGCTTCGTACGTCTCCAGTCCTACGCAGCTGGGAATTTGTCACCGTGCTTGTTATACCACACCTTGCCAAGACAGCAGTGTTTGGAGCTCGATCTTGCCAACGGATGATGCAGATAAAATGGAGGCAGAGTACATGAAACTCTTCGAGCTGAAGAATGTGTCACCTATAAAGGTCCCATGTTTCACAGCAGTATAGCAGGGGTGACAGCATGACAGCATTTCAGCCCTATATACGCCCTTTTTTGGTTTCCAGTTTAATATCTTGGGTCTTACATGGTCTAATGGCGAGACGGTCGAAAGCTACACTTGCTTTGACATGCACTGATTTATCTGTACGTCAAGAGTGTCATTATTTAGTATACCTCTGCCAAGATAGCAAAAGATCTTCATGGAACTGAGTGCAGTGCTATCAGTTTTGATGAAGAGGTCTTGGTGCAAATTTATGGCCACTGTCAAATCATTATTTCAGATTTTTTCAGGGCTATTGTGAGACGAAACTTTTTCGTGGCATTGACAAATCCATTTCCACCATAAATGATGACATAATCAGCCCCGTGCGACCCCCATGCAACTATAAACATACTGTTTTGCCAAGAAAGATGCAATCATGTCGCTTTGCAAGGTAAAATTTATTAAATTCTGTTCCACTTATGCCACGTTTCTCAAATTTGTTTCAATACAGATCTTTCCAGCTCAATTTTTGCCACTATTCAAAGTACTGGAGGTATATAATTTTGTTTGTCATGCTTATTCTTGTCAAAAAACCGTGCTACTGCTAATAAACCCTCAATTCCTATTACTCTTTCCTGAAGCTCCTTTATATGACATATTAGATTGGTTTCTTGGTATTTGTATATAAGGATCAATCATCATTCTTCCCCTTCACCTGTCTCGCCTTCTCCGACACTCAAGTTTGTCATTCCAAAGCCTTGTTAACAGATCCAGGAATTCTGTACCCAGACAAATTTCAATTTAGATGCTGCCAGGTCCTACTACTTTTTTAATCTTCTTTTTTTCAGTAATTTTTCTTCTTGGTTTTTCTTATTCTTACTTAAACATTTAAAAGTTTCCTTGGATTTTCTGTACAGTGTTCCTGCATCTGTTTGCTTTCTTACAAGTTACTCTCTGGTCTTCTCTATTTCAAAAAGTGTTCCAAAATTTCATAAATTTCATAATTGTTGCTTCCTAATAAAGCCTTGTTGGACTTTTTAACGCTGAATGAACATCTGCTGCTTGATACTGGATAGAATTTGGGAAGGTGTTTTATGTACCAACTGGCTTGCTTTGCTGGGAAAACAGAACAAATACTTTAAACGTAGAAACTTTGGCGGACAGAAATTTTTGCGGATTTAACAAAAATCCGCGAAAGTTTGTCCCGCGAAAGTTTATGTCCGCAAAATTTTTCAAAGTAGGTCATCCGCGATAGTTAATGTCCACGAAAAATTCCAAAACAGTGACGACCTTGCCATTATAGGTCCAAATGATAAAAGTGATGATGAAAGTGATGATGAAAGTGACGATGAAGAATGGGTAGTTGCAGCACATGATAACCGTGGTACTTTGACATGTTCGTCGAAGAGGATCTTTGCAAAACCTTATTGTTTAACCGTTTAACATTCTTGATATTTATTTACAAAAACTGNCCCGCGAAAAATTCTGGAGTCCTCGTTCCGCGAAAGTTTATGTCCGCGAAATTTTTCAAAGTAGGTAATCCGCGATAGTTAATGTCCACGAAAAATTCCAAAACAGTGACGACCTTGCCATTATAGGTCCAAATGATAAAAGTGATGATGAAAGTGATGATGAAAGTGACGATGAAGAATGGGTAGTTGCAGCACATGATAACCGTGGTACTTTGACATGTTCGTCGAAGAGGATCTTTGCAAAACCTTATTGTTTAACCGTTTAACATTCTTGATATTTATTTACAAAAACTGATTTGTGTGCTATTATTGATTTTCAAGAATTTTCTTGAATTTATTTTTATACTTTTGAAAGTTTCGTTAATTTGTTATCAGGAGAATCAAAAAATTTGTTTTTCTTTTTGAGGAACTATTAGAACTAACCGTTAAATTTATTAATTTATTGCTGATACACGAAACTTTATATACGCAAAATATTTCAAAATTTGCTCTCCCCAAAAGTTTATGCATGCGAAAAAAGCTTAAACCTCTCATCAGTGAAAGTTTACGTCCGCTACCTAAAAAAATTTCGCGGATGCTTTAATCAGCGAAACTTCCTGTCCGCTAAAGTTTCCACGTTTAAAGTAAAGACTTACTGATTATTCCAAAGTTCATGATATCATAATTTTTATGCTATTGCATGAATATAATGTCATCATCAACTTTGGATTAATCAGTAAGTTTTTATTTGTTTTGAAAAATAACAATCAGTAAAAAGTCGATAGAAATGTAAACTGGAAATTTAATTGCGATTATTACAAACATTATCAACATATTGCCCACGAATTTAAATATCAGCTTTCAAAGTAGTAGCTAATCAAAGTATACCAATAGAAAGTATATAAAATCGCAGATCCTAAGAATTGTTACCAAACTAACTGCTCTTGAATTAGAGTGTTATACTAGTTTACCGCGTCATAAAACTAAGCATGGCAAAAAATTAGGAGTTTGATAGATAATTTAAATAACTTATCAGAAATTAACCTAGGTAATTGTAAGATAATATTTTTCTTTTATTGACAAACGTTTCCATACTTGCATGTCCAGAAAAGATTAGCAAGGGTCACCATTTCCTTTTTAGAGACCAGTTTTGAAGGGTATTTTCTCTCATTATCGAAGTCATACTGTCATTCCACAGCAAGTCGATTATAATTAATAGGATGCTAGTAAACCTGAAGATTTCGTAACAATTTTTGATGTAGGCTTATCTCTCAGATTACATCATTTCCCGCAATAATATATGTCATGAACCTGTATGATAATAGAATTCTGCTTCTCTAAATAAATAGTAATTATGAATAGTAACTTTGTTGTAAAACGGTTACAAGTTTCAGTTTGCAATGTTCTTATTGTTTAAACTTTCTACATGTAATGCATTATTAATAAACTAATACAAACAATTAACTAAAATGCACCACAATAACAATAGTACAGAAAGATTAGAATCCATGGGGTAAGGAAATTCAATATGAATACGAAAGATAGAAAAAATTATAAAGGGTAAAACACTCAAAGAAGATCTTCTCCCAATAGCTATTTTAACTAAGGCTAAAACATACCCTCTTGTCATAAAAGTATTTTATGGTTGTTTGAGTTCTTTCATCGAAATTGTGGATTTTTGGGAGGGTGGTTACCAGGTTTTGTAACTGAAGTTAATAATTACTTTTAAAGAGGTAGAGAGCATATCAAATTTTGATGACAATTATGAGCAGATGGTAATTTTCGATTTCAACTGTAATCGCATTCCAGCACTAAGCTAAAACAGTAATAACACTGCTAGAAACACTGAGATAATTCAATACTGCAAAGGATGTTTTAGGTAAAGAATAAATTATTCTTCCAAGCTTTGCCATTTACCATTCTAAAAACAGATTTCACTCATTTAAAGAAAGGAGAGAACCATAAAGGAGAAATTAACACGTATTAACGGATTCATAAACAAAATATATCAATTTCAACTGGAAAGGACCATGCAGTTATAAAGTTAAAAAACAGATAGAGAGGCATAGTAGATGCAGAAAAATACTCAAATAAATGGCCTATATTTTGTAATTGTTTAAAATTTTGTTGTTTGTGGTGGTGGTGGTAGTTTTTGCCTCATTTTTCCCAGTAACTGGGGCTCAGATGGTGCCATTCTGCCATTTATAGTGACTTGAATTTGGCAGTGAGGAATTTCTTGACCGAATGCCCTTCCTGACTCCAACCAATGGCTTTTTTTTTGTGAACTTCCAAAGTTGCCAGCTCGGGGTTGCACTAACAATTAAGCCACGGCTCCTATTCTGTAATAAATAGAATGCAATAATTTTAGTCTTGTGAAAGTGCCCTTAAAACAAAATACCGTACTGCAGAAAATGTGAAAATAAAGAGTAGTTAGAAAAGATCAAAATATGAATAGGAAAGAAATGTCTCACTTTAAAAAAACATCCAACGCGGTCCAGCCACTTTTTCAAATATAAATGTTAAACAACACCTCTATAAAAAGCTAAAATGTAAAAGGACACCATAAATTTTGGCATAATATGTTTATTTGATTATATTCTGAGGAGATATATTGCATCTCTTCCGTCCATAATGTGTGACAATATGTTACCATCAAGCAACATTTTCTCTCTTATAATTCCTTTTTAATCATACTTTGAGGTTAATCAAGGTTTTTTACTTCATAATAAATGTTAGTATCATTTTTAAATAATAAGAAGGATAGTATTGAGGAAAAGGGAAAATCGTCGATGGATGTGTAATAAGATATGCAGCATCACAGATAGCTCCTGAATAAATGGTGTTAAATCCATTGCTCTTAAAATTATTGCTTCCTATCTGAGGGATAGGACTTAAACCAATCTAAATCAGTACCAGAATTTGATAATACTCCGATTTCATAAAAACTACATAATGATTCACAGTATATAGTATCCGCAATAGAAGGCGCCTAGCTATATAAATAGCAATCTAGCAGTAAAGAGACGATGGTTACACTCCACACCTGAAAGCGAGGTGCATCTCTCTTTTTTGGAATACAAATAAATCACTCTCTTTTAAACATAATTCTTAAATGGTAAATTTATCCATTGCATCATCATTCCAAACTAAAATATACATTAAGTAAACACTCCTGAGTGACCCATAACTCTTACAAATTAGTGATTACACAATTAATGGGACACCAGCTATGTCAACAATGCTAATCTGTATGACATCAATACTGGTTGTCTATATACGTCACAGTATAAAATGCCATTTGCGACTAAATAAATGCACTCATATACCTTATTAACCAAAAACTTTTTAATGGCGTTTGTTAGACTAACCAAGGCATCAATAATGAAATATTTACTTTGAAACCAAAATTGTAGACAAATAAGCTGTTATAACTTTTAGGGCTGTATAAGGACGCTTGTATATATGAGCTTTTCAATACTCTTTCTAAAAACTCAGAAAAGAAAAATTGGTCGATAATTTGGTTTTGTTGATTGGAACACTATTATGAAAACTGGATTTATATTGTGTACGTGGGAATTGCCCCTGTCTAAGGATATCCCATATTGTAATGTTCTTTTTGTTTTTTGGGTTTTTATTCTAAATTTTTTTTTAATTTCCAAAAGAATTCTCTTAGGTGTAAGAAACTTTCCAGACTTTAAGGGAGATACTACATAAGACATTTCAGAATAAAAATAAGGTAAAATCAAATTCAATTTCTAACTCTATCACGTAAAATTTGATGACTTGTCTAACCTTTTTTTATTTTTGTGATCCGATAAGAAACAGCAAAAAAATTTTCAAATGATTTCATTAACTGTTTGATGAAATGTCATGTTCTTCTTTAAATCAAATGTATTTTTTCCACATTGATAATACTTACTTTTCTGATATTCATATTGACACTGTTCTTTCAAAATTGTTATAAAAATATCAAGCTTTATTTGCTCTGAAGGAAGAGAAATCCTATTATTAAACTTTTTAGATCAATTAGAGAATGGTTGATTCTCATTTGAAACTTTTTAATAGATCAATTTGATTTTCCCATTTATCTATTTTTCCATGGTTTATCCATGAGCTTAATATATCTGTTATGTTTTAAAAGTACCTGTGGCCTTTTTGTTTTTTAATGGTTGAGGACCATACAAAGTATAAAGCAAATAAGTGTATGCAACTGTGCAGGAAAGACAGAAAGTATATAGCTAATCCAAGAATAAGAGTTAATCTGAGAATTAAAAAAATATGCAAGTTATATGATGGAGGAAAGTACTCAAAGAGCTACACAATCTTGTCGACAGGAAAACTTGCATTCATAAGAAGAATTAGTAAAGCATAGGACCAAAGAATGCATCAGGATGAAAGGGTTTTGTGGTGGGTTTTTTTTGGGGGGGTCACATGAAATGCAAGTAATCGAGCTGTTTTCACGAGGGGACCTTATTAGAACATTTTCTATAATAATAATTCTAGATAAGACTAGGGTCAGCCTTATTTATTAGATGAGACAAAGGTTAAGGGTAACAACAAGACGTGGATGTGTCATGTTACAAGTACTTTTCAGAACTCGATCAAGAACATCAGTACTGTATGACGGAGCTCCAGCCAATTCTCCATGAAAATTCGAATGGTAGATTTAGAGATATATAAAGGGTTGAAAGTAAAGGAGGTTCTAGCGCGATACAAAATATTAACCCTTCTAGAAGCAGACGTATTAAAAGACTGCATTCCATCCCAAGGTGCCATAACCCGCTAGACGTAGACTACCACGGTTTACCACACATCTCTGTCTCTCATCATTCTGATCATTGCCTATCTGTTATTTTCGCAAAACCATCCATGTATTTTACTCTTTGTCTTCCTCTTCCTCCCCGTCGCTCAACCTTCCTACTGAGGCATAGCTTTTCTAGCTCTTCATACCTAACAACATGTCCTACGAAACGCAGCTGACTAACTCTCATGGCTGACAGCAAGGTTTTCCTTACTCCAGACTGGGACAACAGCTCCTCATTTGTTCTGCTGGCTGTCCAGGGAACTTTTAACATTCTTTTCCAACACCACATCTCCATAGCTTCAAGTCTTCTTTCATCATCCCTCCGAAGATTCCACGTGTAGCACCAATAGAGCAGTACGTACCACACAAAACAACTCTCAAATCTTACTCTTGATGACATTGCAAGCTTGCTGTTTGTTTCAAAAGACTGCGTTTCAGAAGCCAAAGTAAGATCTGTGGATCTGCATTTTCCATCTTCACCAAGACTGATCCAATATCAGGACAATGCTTGCCAAAATATTATTTAGGCACTGCATCAAGTTCTGATCTTGTAAAAAAGTGAAAGACCACCACTTTTTGTAACTGACATGGAATGTAGCAATACAACGGAATTTCAACTTTTATTTTTAAAGAAACTTTTATTTTCAAAATAGTTATAGGTTTTAGACAATTTAATAACATTTCAGGTTATTTTTGAAAATGGCATCCTCTATTATGCCAAAACACAATTAAACATGAGTAATATCTTATTCCTCCTTCAATGGTGCTTGCACAATACTCTTTTTTCCTCGGCACCAAGACCACATATGTCCTGAATTATCCACACGATAAAAAGTGTTTGAAATAGTGCAAACAAATCATAACTACAATCAACTACGCCATACTTACTAATTAATTCTTTACTACATTATAGTCAGCGTAGAGTGTATTTAACCCAGCTATTTTGCCTTCCTGTTTATCCTGCTTTTTTTAGTAAAGGTCTAATCCTGAAACTCATAAATTATCCCTCAAAATCTGTTGTATTTGCCATTTAGAACAATCATCATCAGCATTAAACTTGATGATCGATGATTCTGCTGTATTAATTCCATTCTGTTAAGTCACTCACACTCACTCACTACAGCTGCTATGAATGGATGAACTCGCTTATACTCGTTTTCAATACAACGGAGTACAAATATGATATGAGCCCAAAATGTGATATCTTGAACAATTTTTGTTGATAATGCATTCTAAATTAGATGTTTTATCTTTGTCGCCAAAGTGGTGATCGAGAAAGGATCGGACTAAACATAATTAATATTAAACAAGTCTTATCCATAACAAATATTTTGCGATATGGTTTTTCTTCTTTACGGTTTTTAAGGACAGCCTTTTGTCCATTGCGAGACTCATCAAAGAATGGGTTTAAAAATCAATTTTAAAGAAGATAGAAGTCCAATAAATTTTGCCTAGCCTTCGGCAATGATCATTTTTACTCGTGGATAGTGTTAATTGAGATAAAAATTACATTTATCGCGCCTTAAGGAAAAGACTCCAATAGCAGTAGTGCTTCTCTAATGAGACCATCCTTGCGTCCTTGTTGCAAATGAAATGTGACTGCATAATGGAAGTGATAACTAATAGGAGGATTGCCATAAACGTTATGTTGTTTAGTACATATATTTCTTGGTTAATGTTGCAATAAGGAAATTACTTTAGTTTGAAGTAAAATACATTGCATAAGTCTTTAAGAATAGATAGTTATCATCACTATAATGTATACAAAAATTAAAGATTGATAAAATTTTAAGCAATAATATCAGACAATCTTTGTCTTTTTTTTACTTTAACTTGCATACAATTATTACTTTTATATTTCATCAAAAGATTGAACAAAAATTAAGTCCAACAAACCATAGTTACCATCGTAGTTTGCAATGCGGGTCACGTTTAAATGCTTGTATCCTAGCAGGTAGATTGACAGCTTCAGCAAGATTGTCAGAGACTGTATCAGGTACTACTATTTAGTAGCAGACTGAAAGATATACTCCCATGGAATCAAGTTTAGATACTGAGTCGTCATAGGGAAACACACTTCTGAGATTTTAATCCACAGTTGGAGTCTCTTTAATGTCATTAAATCAAAGATGCCGCGAATTGTAAAGCACTTATGTGTGCTTTACAATTGGCGGCATCTTTACATTTATCAAAAGCTCCCTCTTATTAACTTATCCATTGAATGACATAAAATGGTTACTTTTTAGCTTCTACGCTTGTATCATTACATTTATCAAGGAGACTAAGTACTTGTTACCGAAGATGTTTGAGCTAATGCAACGTCATCAATCATCTATATAACGGTGGTGCTCATTGGTTGTAGTTTCTGGTGTTGTTTAATGAAAGAAAAACAAGCTGAATGTGCGGATATTAGCGGGATGATGAGCAGCTGTCAAAAATTGAAGGATCCTCTTGCTCCTTCTGAACAATTTAGTCGTCACTCGCTCCTTGCTGTTGCTATTATGTAATACGGGAAGTTAGAAGAAGGATCCTCTTACTCCTGAACAATTTAGTCGTCACTCACTCCTTGCTGTTGCTATTATGTAATACGGGAAGTTAGAAGAAGGATCCTCTTACTCCTGAACAATTTAGTCGTCACTCACTCCTTGCTGTTGCTATTGTATAATGCGGGAAGTTTACTGGCTCTTCTAGATTGCAACAGTGCAGGTTTTTGGACCTTCCAACAAAAGAAGGTTGAATCTTCTATCCCATAATTTAGCTGTCAGAGATGTATAATGCGCTTTTTGGCTAACTTATCATTTCACATGTCACCTGAAGTGAAAAGAGATGTAATGGAACTTTCCGAAAGGAAAGGACAGTTTTCTCATAGTTGCAAACCTAATCTGCACAATATCCCATATATAGCTTAGCCAGATGTCTCTCCCAATCACTTGTGGTAATTATATTACCCAACTTCTCTCTCCACTCAGGTCCGCTTGCCTAAAATGACATCGTTTGTGACGTAAGCAATTACCTGATCAAACTTGAGTTGAATCACCTGTTAAGCCAAAACAATTTTCTAAAAGTTAAAATTGCACTGATTACACAATCAAGCTGAATCCTGTCCGTTGGTCATGTGAGGAAGAGATTTTGCCAGAAAAAGGCTGCTTTAATGAAAAAACAAGCTAAATCGTAGAAGAAGTAGTTGTATAAAAGACGTGGTCGTTGAAAGGACAGGTGGAATAAAGAAAGAACTACTATAGATATAAGATACTGTGGCACTGCATGTAAAAAATCTAAGACCACCATATACTGGTGCATTGTACCTTTCCACCTGTC
>RDPX01000227.1:836556-839056 GCA_003991215.1 Morbakka virulenta
TAAAAGTTTTGCACTTTTAAAATTGAATTATTACTTTGTTTTTTGAAAGCGTATAGCTCCTTTTACAAGTTAATAAGCAATTTAGGTTATACAGAACTTTCAATGTTTGCATAGTTGCTACGAATCATGACAGAAAACGGCTCTTTGATCAACATAATAAAAAATTTAGACCGCACTGACCATTGTATAAAATTTTTATTACCTAGTTGCTTTCTTCAAATGTATTAATACATAAAATGCATCCATACATAACGAAGCTTAAGTTATTATATATTGTATCATTAAATAGCTGTTAAAATCATATAGAATTTGTGACGATAGCGTTCAATTTTTTGTCAATACTTGCTTAACCTTTCATAGTCTTACAGTTTCTGACTTGATACTTCCTCTAAAATCACAGGTTGTTCTGGTGATAAAAGACAATCTTCTTCAAACTCAAAATAAAAAAATTTATATATCAGTTACCTACATTAACGAGGTAAGTATTTTGCTTAAGAGCTCACTGAACTGACAGTCACTATCTGACATTGAGAGACCTAGTCAAAACTGATGAAGACAGGGGTATCCCCTTGAAAAACACACAGTTTTATTTTGCCCCGATATGCTGTTCTTTTTAACCTTCCTCATTTTCCTTTGAATAATCTGCTTTACCATTGAAATGTATCTGCAGCTTTCTTGGATCGTAAATCATACGTAAAAATAGATAGATTACATTCTCTGTTTTAATGGAGCTCAAAAAATGTCATTTCTACCTTATATGTTTACCAGTCTTTCGTTCTTGTTATAACTAATATAGTCTTTTCTTCACCTTATGTAGGAACGTCTATCCTAATAATAAGAGAAGCTCTACATTGACTTTGCTAATACTTTTCAACCTCATTCAATATTTGAAAGAATAAAGTCATTACTTGATGACTGACACCTGCGTAATCTTCCTTAGAGATAGCTTTTTACACCCTTTGTGATATTTCCATTTTAAACATACACTGTATTTTGTCAGTTCCTCGGACTGTTCAGCTTTAAATCTCTTAGTAATGAAGCTGACAAATTTCTATTCCGTATTTATTTGCTTTATAAAAGGCAACGATTGTCAAGCTCTTTCTATCATTGCCGTTTGTACTGTCTAAACTATCAAAGGCCTCTCATACTAATGTCACAATAAGAAAGAAACAAAAAAGCCTTCAGAATGATGACATGAGTTTTGTATTTGAAGATCAATGGATCTCAACACGGCCTTCTGTTAGATTTTCTCTACATACAATAAAGCGGTCTTCTAAAAAAGTGAGAGGAAAATCAAAAAGTAAATTATATGTCAGGGTGAATGATTAATTGGATAGAAACCAAATCAGACAATTTCTTCACAACATGGACAATGAGCAGGTACACAAGTTATCAAGATCCGTAGCTCGTTATTTAACTCTTTCTAGATAACTTTTCCTCACCAAGCACCCATTTTAATTGCTTAGGGTAGTGACTGCAATACAAATAGGACCTAGACTATACAACGAAAGTAAGGTTCTCTTTCTGAGCATATTAAATAAACTTGAGAGAATTACCACATCTAATTCGTACCTAATCGCTGCTTAATTTGATCCTCATTCATTTACGAATGATTGTTTTTGTAAATCAATTTTATACAATGGACGATCCGTATGCTACAACAAAAAGACCTCAATTACATGACCTTTTCCAACTATCGTTCTCAAACCCCACTCATTAATTAACGGAATTAACAGCCAGGGTTTCCTCAAACGTAAATAATACTTGGTAAAGAAAGCCCCAAGTTTCTCACGAATTACTAAGCAGAGACATGAAACCAATTTGAGTTGCTTACTCTCTAATTTCGATTTTATCAAATTCTGAAATTGTTATTTGCACTGTTTCAAGAGAACAGATTCTTACTCAGAAACCATTCTTCGCTTTCTTCGCAATTCAATAATTAGCGCAATTAAATATTAATATAAATTATTACATTAAAATGAATTTTAGTGTGCGATCTCTCAGACGCAAATTTATTAGAATTGAAACCTCGAGTTCTTCGTGATTGGCTGAATAGATTTTATGAATGACAACAATGCTATTATAACCTAACGTAAAGATCACCGAAAGAACTCCGACTCAAACATTGACCAGTGTATTATAACATTGAAAGAGAAAAGCTTTCTTCTTCTAAAGAACAATATAACCACGGTACTATGGATGGAACTTGTGTAAATGGTATATTGAAGGAGAGCAGCCTGGAATTACAGCTCAAACGTCAAGATTTAACGCACAAAGCGTCTATCCTCCAAGATCTGGAAAACTCGGTTTCTGAAGCAGAAAATATGATCAGCATTCTGAATAGAGGTAAGGCTACCTAATTTTCTTTAGAAGTGGATGTTTCTTTCGCTGTTCTTATTTTGCTTGTTAGAATTATGTTAGAGCCCATTAGTTGAGTTATGTTTGTCCATTAACACAAAACACGGTGACAATGCTCCAACCTACAGGGCATTTTCAAGAT
>RDPX01000227.1:844056-846621 GCA_003991215.1 Morbakka virulenta
TAAAAAGTACAAAGTTGAACTGAACCTGCCATTACGGTAATCTACATTTCAATTCTCATAAATTATTATCTTGCTGTCATTCCGTAGTTTAACTTTTGCCTTTCTGTCTTTCTCTCTACCTGTTTAAATAAATAAATATATATGTAGATATTTTATATGTGCATATATTTGATAAGTCTCTCCTTGCTATATTTTGCTTGGTTCTGCTTTCAAATTATCAATTTATTTATCTTAATTATGTATTTAAACAACTGTCTAACTACCCCACCTTACTTCTCTCCTTTTTTGAAGATTTTAAGTTTTTTCTATCCAAGTTGGTTACCCATTTATCAACCTAATTCTACGGCTGCATATTTTCCCTCATCAGTTACGTAATCCTTCAATCAATTTCAATCTATCCTTAACTTCTTACCTACCTTTCCAAGTTGTTTGGGATGCAGGCATCTTTCGTTTTATTTGTATTTGCTTCACTAATTTGTGAATATTGAAATTTGTTTCTCTCTTTATCTGTTATTTACTTAAAAACTGAAACAAAACTTTTTTCAAAAAGCAATATTGATTTTGAAAATTGTGGCGAAAGAAAAAGTACCTGCTCCACCGCAATCAAAACTATATATGAAAGGCCATGGGCTGTATAAAAGGCCATAAATTATATATATATAAATATATATATACCTTTTTTCTGTAAAAAGTGTTTTCCTAGTTATATTCTTACTTTAATTTAATTACTGCTTATAAAAAACGTGACAATTTAATTAAAACGTTGCACCTCCAAAAGACTACACATACTTCAAATAGAAGTATACAAAATTTTTAAACTTAATGCTGTATTTTTTTTTAACTTTACCAAAATAGAAATTGCAGAGAAGGTAGTCTTATTGCGCTGTAATCTCTCAATATTAACTTTTTATTACTCAATTTACAAACTTGTAATTTGAAATGAGCTGAAAATATACTGCTAAAATCCTAATCTAACTTAGTATTAAACTCGTCTTTTGCACAAAATAATACTTCAAGGACCATAGTATGAAAGACATTATACTGTACCAGTGTTTTTTAAATGCATTCATTAGTGGAGAATAAATAAATATAATGATATAATATGTAGGTTTAATAAATGATTACTATGGAAAAAACTTTTTTTCTCGTAAGTTACTGTATGAATTTTAATAGAGAAAGTATCAAAATTTTTGGACTTAATGGTAAATAGCTCCAGATCGACATTATTATATATGCAACTCAAATTTATTGTTGAAATGAAACAAAAATTGCAGTATCTTTCTACTCAGTAACGTGCTACTGTCTAGTATCATTTACCCTCTGTGCGAGATCAACTCTTTCCCACTGATACCTGCTAGCCATAATTTAAAAATGATTTTAAACTAAATTTATGTACTCAATTGATTTCCATGCCAATTATTACTACCGTTTAATACTTTAAACAAAGTATTAAAAAAGCTGAGCTTCCAACAAAAAGACGAATTCCATTTTAAACCAGGGATGTAAAAACCCTACATGTGTGAGTGTATAGGTGAGAAATTGGAACTTGTAAACCAAATTACCAGAATCAAGTGAAAAATTAAATCGCGAAACAAACCAGGTTCAGAACATAGCACTGATAGCTAAGTTTAGTACGTGGAACTGAAAGAAACTGGTTCATATTCATTTGGATCCAGTTTGTCTTTTCTAGATAGTTTTATTTCAAATTATAAATCTGAACCTACAATCTTATATTCAACAAAATTATATTTTCGTGCATTTAAGTGAGTAAACCTCCTTCGCTTGTACAAAATAAGTTGTCTACAAATCCAAGTTGAAAAGAAAGGAAATATTAGACGCCACATCATTCTACCATTTTGGATTTCTATGTAAAAATGTTCACGATATCTGGTTGACGATTTATACTTCGATTTATTTTCGTATCATCAAAAGTATCCTGCATTTCAGTTTAGGAAGATTCTATCTTTAATTGTAGATTTCCACCCTGTATTTCCCTTACCATGTGAAATTACAGGTATCTAAGTAGTTGTTAATGACCGGTAAGAATAGTTTAACGCTGCAAAGTACCTTCAGAAGTTACATTTATTGATAACGTATAACTCGATCAATAACATACACCAAGATTGTTATTGTAGAAATTTATAGGAAGAAGGAACACACTAATCTACAACCTGCTGATTTCTGACTTTATTTCAGAAGTATATTACTTCAAGCATAAGCTACTAATACTCATATACACACATACATACATACATACATACATACATACATACATACATACACAGACGAAAAGATACATAACTGAATAGATGAATAGTTATATGGATAGATAGATAGATAGATAGATAGATAGATAGATAGATAGATAGATAGATAGATAGATAGATAGATAGATAGATAGGTAGATTAATAGATAGATAGATGGATAGATAGATAGATGGATAGATAGGTAGATAGATAGATAGATAGATAGATAGATAGATAGATAGATAGATAGATAGATAGATAGATAGATAGATAGATAGATAGATAGATTAACACTTTTACAGCACTGAGGAAACTACC